>JABUQX010013165.1:0-40453 GCA_015478945.1 Trachelipus rathkii | reverse complement strand
CTCTTTCTGAGACCCCAATGGCTTAAAATTCATCCTTCAAAACTCTTTAAATATCCAACTATAACTGTATTTTATAATTCCTTTAAGGGTGGAGTAGTGTGCCTAGTGTATAAATATAAACATTCCTATAACACGTCTCCAGAATCTCGAATCTCCTAACTCGATGTTCTGCTGGCTTAAAATCTTTCTTCCCTCTACTACAATTATCTTATGCTTCTGCTACTTGTTCCTAACAGAACAGATTTTTCATGCCTTTTTCTGATTACCTTACTACTTCTCACGAGACTGTTATATCTTCTATCCAAATACTAGGACCTCTATTTAGGGATTCTATATAACAAAACGAATTGGCTTGTACGCCTCTCGTACTGTATTTATTGGAGGAAGCCGAATCATTTCAGTATTCTCAACAATCTGCAGCAACTGATTAAATACTACACACATTCCGATGTCCCTAACGATCTTGAACACACTGACCTAGCTTTCACCACTGTCGTTCCCATAAATACACCACCTTCGCTTCCATCGGTAAATCTGACCACAACCTTATACCTTAATTTTAATACTTCTCTCCAACATCTCCATCCTGCCCTATCGGTTTCTGGCACTTTGATCGCTGACTATAATTGGAATGATTCTACGCTACCTAAATGAAGTGACTTGCTTTGACTCTGAAGGATCGCTTCAATTCTGCCGATTAAAGTGGCGAACTGTAATTGTTAATGGGATGAGCAGCTTCATTCCTTTTGCGACTAAATCTTTCTCTCCTCAAAAGCCATGGTTCGCGCTTTTTCCCTGGCCATTCAGGCTAAGAGACAATGCTTATCGGTGTGGAAAAATTCTCGTGTCTCCTATCACTCTTGCCAATTTCATTCACTAGAATCGTTGCAGATACTCTCGACAAGCAAAGCGACTCATTAAACGAAATGCCCTGACCGCCTTGGTCAACGACAAATCTCTCTGCCCTTGGACAAAAAATCTCTAACCAACTTCTGTA
This sequence comes from Trachelipus rathkii, assembly GCA_015478945.1. Lineage (NCBI taxonomy): Eukaryota > Metazoa > Arthropoda > Malacostraca > Isopoda > Trachelipodidae > Trachelipus > Trachelipus rathkii. The sequence goes on along the minus strand of JABUQX010013165.1, from coordinate 39,456 downwards.
AATCTGCCTTTCTCCCTCTTATTCGCTCTGATTTAATTGTTGCCTACACTCCTGAAAAGCCCAATCATTCTCTTGGCTTCCTATTTCCTCTAACTCAACCCGTGGACGATTCTGGTATCCTCTTTCCTCCTCCTTTCCTCTCATTTTCCTATGCCTTACCTGCATTTCAATTTGTATCGATGCATAGCTCCTGAAAATCTAGAACTTAGGAAGCGGGTGCCCGGTGGCATTCCTCTCCGTCGGAGTTTTTGCATTAAGTTTTGCTTCCACTGCTGACCCCACCCGTTGTATCAACTATATTCTCAGCCTCAATACTTAGCACTTTTCCTCCAGTGTGGAAGCCTCATAGTGTCCAACTATTCCGAAAAAAGGAAGCTGCTCTCATCCTTCTAACTATCGCCCATAGCTCTCACTTGTATTCTTTCTAAGGATCTTTGAAAACCCTTCTCAACTCTCACTTCTTAGATCATCTGAATCTCTTTCCCTTCTTCTGATTACCAGTACGGCTTTCGTGCTCAGATCACTGCGATATTACTTTCCTATTTAACTATTTATGGTTTTCCGCCCTTAGCAACTACGGGATGCTTGTTGGCGCTTGACATATCCAAAGCATTGACCGGGTATGACGCGTCACTGCTTCTCCAAGCTCCCCCCTTTGGTTTCCTTCTTCTCTTTCTTACTTTCTCGTCTATGCTTCTTTCAAATCGCTCAATTTTGGCTGTGTTGATGGGCGACGTCTTCTTTTTTTCAATAGTGTGTTCCACGTCCGGAATACATCTCCTACTACTCATAATGTCGATGACTTACCCTTCATCTTCAACTTCGTTATCAATTCTGCTCCCTCTTTTACTACTAGAATTGCCTTTCGTCTTAATCTTCCGATTTCCGCCTGTATCGGATAGAATTTCAGATAAGTCAGCCTCAAGCTTCGTAAATTTAATCTTAAAAACAATAACTTCTACAAATCCTCCTCTCTAAGACACCTTTTTCCTATCTCCTTCGACGTTCTCTCGTCTCTCCTCGCTGTGACACATAAACATCCCTGGCCTTAACATAACAAAAATTTTCTTTTTAAAACCTCAAATCACAGTGTTTGCTAAAGCAGCCTCAAAAAGAAACTGCGAGATTCGTTTAGAGTGCCAACTTTTTCCTCTTCTCAGTTACTCCATCGTAACAAGGTCTCATCCTGCCCTTGTATGTATATCTGCTCTCTCATTAATCGTGGACGGGGGCTCTGTTTCATCCGCTTTTGGTATTGGGTCGAGTCAAAGGCCCAAAGACTTTTAAACTGTTCCCTACTTTCTACTCACTTGACCCTCTATATTTGTCGCGCGATGTTGGTGCTTTATCCCTTTGCTATGTACTGTAGAGCAAGTCTCGACGAACTATCTACTCGCTACCACCACCTGACACCCCTCGGCACAAGGAGAGGCTGTGTCGGCACATGATTTTTGTTATGTTAATAACTCTAGACTGGTTCGCGCGGTCTTCTTCTATCGCTCCCCACCCTGTTCTGTGGAATCTTTCTTCCATCATCTGTGTTCCTACTCAATTTAATTTCCCACACTTAACCTGCGTCTTGGCTCATCTGCTAATGTGCTTAGATATTTTGAGGCGGTTTCAACACCCACTCCTGAATTAAGGGTCTGCCCTACGCGCGTCGGTGACAACGTTAAATAAAAAATAAATAAAAAAAGCTATAAAAGAATTTAAATAGCATAACAGGAGCTTGCTCTTGACAAAAAAAAAAAAAAAAAAAAAAAAAAAAAAAAAACAGAGAAGTGGAAGCCGATTATCTCAACCCCTGGCAAAGGCAAACTGATAGTGCGATAAGTTGCTTTCATCAAATTAAACCTACAGAAGATGAAGATGATTTGGATGTATAAACATTAATTCGTTCACGAGAACGAATTCACCTTCAAAGGAATCACACCAGGGAACCTCAGTCGTTAGAAACTTGTAAGAGACAGTCTCAAAGGAGCAAAGGATAAGTTCAAATTTGCAGCTGCTGAAAGAGGAAAGCAGGCTCTACGAAAACAGAGAATCCTTACTTCTAGAATTGCCTTTCATCTTGATAAAATGGGCCACGTTTTCATATTATCCATGCTGCAGGCATAATAAATTAGCACTCCTCATCAGTCAGTCGAGGAGAGCAGCGATTTATAGGTGTAGGTTAGGAATTAAACACCCCGCCAAAAAAAGAAACCAGCATCTCGCCAGAGCTAGTGAAGCTAATGTTTTGGCATCACAATTTTTTAAATTTTGAATTGGGAGAATTGAAGATATCTAATCTTAAAGGATTATTATATGTCATTTTGAAGTATAGCGTTGTTTTATTAACTTCGTCTGATAATGAGTCTCTTCTTTCATTATTTTTATTTTTATATTGTATCTAGTTAAAAATCTTCTGTAAATTGTAATCCCTGTTATTAAAACATAAAAGCAATACACCTTTGTGAATACTTACTTGAAAATGGAAATGAATATTTTTAAATAAACACAAACATAAAAAAAAGTTGAATATTAATTTGCAATATTAGTCCTTAAAGTACACTATTTTAATAATAAAACAATAAGTATACTGGGGAACAAACCAAATATGAAATAAAATGACTAAGTATTGTTTGAACAGAAAGCAATCTTGAGTTGCCTAGCAGTGCACAAATGTTCTATCTTATTACTGTTATTTATATCTTAATTAAAACCGGTATCGGTATCGGAATCGGCACCTTAAAAAAATAGAGTATCGGCCTCTTCTGGTTATCGACATCCCTAATATATATATATATATATATATATATATATATATATTATAATAATTGTATATATATATTATATATATATATATATATTATAATATAGTATATATATTAATAATTATATATATATTAATGTATACCGACAATTTGAAATAAAACAAATAGAAATAAAAAAAGATATTAACCCGCTATTAAAAAATTTTCTTCCTGACTTCCAGAAAATTCATAATCCTATAAAACAACATCCCCCCCCTCCGACTGTAAATTTCTTAATGTGTGTTGACTCACTTGAGGTTTGTTTCAATCCCCCCCCCCCCCGTGCGTCTCTGTACAAATATAAAAAGACTTCCGAGTTTCCATTTGCCTAATTTCCAATAATTTCTAATTCTTAGTTGCTTTTCTTTTGTTTTTCCTATTTTGTATTTTTCATATTCCTTTATATATCCTTGATTTAAAACTACCAAAGTTGTTTCAGCAATCTCCATAAGAAAATTTTAAAACTATTTCAAATTTTAATTTCCGGTTAGCATCAAGTTTTTTTACTCTCTCCCACTTTAAGGGTACCTCTCCAACCCCCCTCCCCCATTTTCGCCAGCCGGCATCTCAGTTCAGCGGAGACCATTTTGATTAATCAAAAACCTTACACATGTCTTGGTCCGAATCTCCATTTCATACAGTTTCACTGCAATCGTGAGTGAATAGTGAATAGTTAAAATAAAACAATTGGAAAATTGATTGTTTTGTGCGCCCGCCTAACATAAAAGGCATCGATTGAATATTCCCAAAAAAATAATGGGAGGAAATGGCACCTTGCCAGGATGAGTTATGTCAATAGTTTTAAAAATTCGCAGATAAACACCTCCAAATTTCCAGACGGAAGTACCATCAGAAACAATTGCACATATAGTTAAGGTCAAAAATCTCACGCTTTATCAAAGTATAAAGCTACATCAATAGATATTTTTTTATTTAAAGATTTCTAAATTTGAATACTTTACATAAAAATAGCCATTTCTTTAAGCGTAAAAAATTTAAGTTAAAACTTTTGGGGTTCAAATTTTTTAATATATACAAAACTTATCGTCCAAATGAGGCACAAACACAAGAATCACTCACATTGGCCATATTGAAGACCAATTATACTCAGCTTTATATAACAGTTTTTATCGCAAATTTCAATATAATAAAGTATAAAGCAATAATAAAAAACATTGCCACACTTCAAAGCACTTCATCCTAAAAAGTTATATAATTTCACACGAATATTCATGCCTAGTATATGCAAAGAAAAATAAATTGCCACATCGCACTCAAGAACCCGTTTCCTAAATTAATATGAAGAAATTTGTATAACCGAAAAACCAATATCTCTCTCCATTTCAATATTCCTCCGCAAAAGAATATAAAGATGTTCCAGAACTACTCAAATTGCTACAAAACTATCAGAATGATTCAGCATCCCTCTCCCAGAGGCAAAAATTTGATAACTACACTAAATATGGTAGTAGCAGTTCCACCACTCTTGGTAATTTCGACACAATTCTAAATGTTATAGATAACAGAAACGCCACCACTCACAAGGCATATTTTGAAAATATTTTTAAAGATGGTTCTCAAAATTTGAGTAAAAACACACTTTTAAACGCTTTGCCTACCAATACCTCTGATAAAGAATATAAATTTATTTCAAATTTTCAATTAAATAAACCTAAATTTCATACTACATTTATTAAAAAGGGCTTCTTATATAAAAAAAACAAATTATTATTGTACACTCAAATTGAGTTCAAAGGAGATTTTAAATATTAATTATTTGAATGTTGAAACGCCCTTCACATCTCTTAGTAATTTAAATGCTGCTATAAATGTATATCACAATGAAAATATTCCTTCTTTCGCTTTTGAGAACGCTCTCACTGATGAGGTATTGCCATCTGTAAGTTCAGATGTTAAAAATTTTGTAGATCAAAATGATCTTAAGTCACAGGTTTTTATAAATAATAATAATATAAATTGTAATGGAAATTTTCAAAATGTTACCTCATGCAAATCATTTCACGATAATGTTGAAAACCATATTTCACGTACAGTATTATATACAAATAATTTTAAGGTTCCATTCAATTTAATGCTAAAACACACTCTACTCCGGTTGAATTTTATGACAATGTTCAAATTTAAAATTATTCAAGACTCTCAGACAACATAAATGAGAGAAATTTCAAATATTAACATGGCTCCGCTGCTTCTACCCGATTGATTGTAAAAATATTTCAACTAAAGAAAACACCCCGATCCTCAGGCAACTATAAATGTTTCTCAAAACGCATACCCCTATGATGTTAAATTATAATTCTGATGGTGGAGAAATTGTCATTATGATATGATGGTGTTAAGTTATGATTATGATGATGGAAAACTAATAATGATGTTAAATTTTATTTGTGATGAGGGGTAAATGTCATTATGATCATAGGAAAACTCATTATGATGTTAAATTATAATTGTGATGGTGGAGAAATTGTCATTATGATATGGTGGTGTTAAGTTATTGAATGTGATGATGGAAAACTAATTATGATGTTAAATTTTATAAGTGATAAGGGGAAATTGTCATTATGATAATAGGAAACTCATTATTATTGTGATGATAGAAATACTCATTATGATGATGGGGAAATTGTCATTATGGTATGATAATGTTAAATTTGGATTGTGATGATAGAAAAACTCATTATGATGCTAAATTATAATTGTAATGATGGGGTAAATTGTCATTAATGATTTAATGATGTTACATTATAATTGTAATGACATGGAAAAATGTCATTATTATGTTTAATTATAATTTTGATGATAGGGAAACTCTTATGTTAAATTATAATTATGATGATTGGGAAACTCATTATAATAAATTATAGTGACGATATGAAAATCATAATCTATAATAAATGATGAAATCGTATGATAAATATAATTGTGATGATAGAGAAACTTATTATGATGCTAAATTTTAAATGTATGATAGGACCTATTATGATAAAAGAGCGGCTTTACTACAACGAAAATACAATAAGTTGGTTATGAAATTATATATTTAAAGGATATTACAATATATAAAGTAGGTCCTACAATAACTAAATAATCTATTTAAATAACAAAACTGTTCACTGTTATGAAAGAAGGGCTACTGAGGGCCACTGTTATGAAAGGGGGGGAAGCTGCTGTGGGAAACAAAGTAGTTTCCTTCGAGCTCCCAGTAATTAAAATAGACATGAAATTTTATTGCTTACAATATTGATACTAACTAATAACAATTAATAGTAATGATAATAGTAATAATAATGATAAAGTAATTATATATTTTAATTATGATCATGGAACGGGGAATATATCATTTTGGTTGTTAATGACAATATTATAATTTTGGCGAAGGGAAAGTGATGGAATATAATAATAATAATAATAATAATAATAATAATAATAATATAATAATAATAATAATAATAATAATAATAATAATAATAATAATAATAATAATAATAATAATTGTGGTGAAGAATAATGTTAAAATTATGATGGTGATGATAAAATGATGATGTCAGAATATTAAGCACAAAGCTGCGGAACCGGTAATTTTTTTTTGTACGGTTCCAACACCGGCTCCGGCTCCGGCTCCGGCTCCATCAGTTTAAAATTATACAGTTCCGTCCGTCAACTCCTTTATTTTATAGTAAAATATAATTTTTTTGTTTTTCTTTTAGGGGGGGGGGGTATCCGGATCCGCCCCCCCAAAAGATTTCTGTTCCGACTCTGGCTCCCAATCCCCCCCCCAAAAAAAAAAAAATTTCCCTCCGGTTCTGGCACCGCAATTGTGGTAAATTTTTATTTATTTTGGGGGATATCAATCCCCCCCCTCCCCCTTAAGCTCACGAGTTATAATGACAAGTTTTGACAAGAACAATCTTCAGTGTTGACAAGAGTAAATTATGACATAACTAATAAATAATAATAATGAATAATAATAATAATATATAATAATATGAATAAATAATTAAATAATAATGAATAATAAATTCATAATGATAAAAATTCATTAGATATAAATATAATATATATATATTATAATATATAATATATAATATTATATATATATATTATATATATATATATATATATATATATATATATAATACCGTATATGTGTGTGTGTGAAGGAGAGGAACTACTCTAAGCAATTGCTACCTAGGATTTGGAAGGATCAAACCCTGGCCCTTTGCCTTACGACTCAAATCTAATGACGGCTTCAGTTGCACCTTTACCAACACCTACATTACAACTCTGACTATTCCGGCTGTACCTTCACAAAAAAATACACTACAACTCAGACTCAGATTACATCTTCACTACAAAACTTCCACTACCGGAGCTCATACTTCGGTTACAGATTCACCTCCGGTTGCGTCTTCGTCCAGAACTTCTACTACTTCCTCTCCGGTTGCACTTTGGCTCAGAACTTCCATAACATTCATTTTTACGGTTGCGTTTTTGTTCAGTTAGAACTTCCACTACAGCTCATGCTCCGGATACGGTTACATCTTCTTCCCTCCGAATGCACATTCGTCAACAACTTTAACTACAACTCAATCTCGGGTTGCACCTTCATCTAGAACCTCCACTACAACTCCGGTTGCACCTTCACCTAGAACCTTCAATACAACTCTGGTTGTTCCATCTAGAACCTCCACTACAACTCCGGCTGCACCTTCATCTAGAACCTACACTACAACTCCGATTGAACCTTTATCTAGAACTTCCACTACAACGGTTGCACCTTTATCTAGAACCTCCACTACAACTCTGGTTGCACCATCTAGAACAGTGTTTCTCAAAGTGAGCGATAACGCCCCCTTGTGGGCGCTGGAGGCCTAGAGGGGGCTGGTAAGGGGCCTAGAAAAAAATGGGGGGCGTTAAAGTGGTTTTGGGGGGCGATGGCCTGATTTGTATCAGTCTACTTAATATGTTTTAAACAATTCACTGAAATTAAAACCTACCTACTACACAACATCGATTATTTATAATTTTAGTTCCATAATTTCTGCCCGTTTGATTGTATTAAATTTTATTTTTTATAATGATATTATACTAATATATATAATATATATATATATATATATATATATATATAATATAATTATATATATATATATATAAACTATTATATATATATAATATATCATATATATATAATATTATACCAGTTACTAATATATAATATATATATAGTATTATATAATATATATATAATAATAAAATATATATATATATAATATATATATATATATATATATATATATATATCCAGTATATATGATATATATATATATATATATATATATATATATATATAAATATTAATATATATATATATATATATATATATATATATAATATATAATAAATATAATATATATATAGATTCTTGTGGTTTTTATAAGTTTTTTCGGTAAAGTAAAAATTGCGGAGATAGGCGGCATGAAAAATAATTAATTTTCAAAGTGGGCGGTAGACGAAATGGGTTTGAGAACCTCTGATCTAGAACCTCCACTACAACTCCAGCTGCATCTTGATCTAGAACCTCCACTACAACTGGTTGCACCATCTAGAACCTCCACTACAACTCCAGCTGCACCTTCATCTAGAACCTCCACTACAACTCTGGTTGCACCATCTAGAACCTCCACTACAACTCCAGCTGCACCTTCATCTAGAACCTCCACTACAACTCTGGTTGCACCATCTAGAACCTCCACTACAACTCCGGTTGCACCTTCATCTAGAACCTCCACTAAAACTCCGGTTGCACCTTCATCTAGAACCTGCACTACAACTCCGGTTACACCCTCATTCAGAGCCTACACTACAACTCCCGTTGCATCTTCATCCAAACCATCATATTCATTACCGACTCCGGTTACACCTTCCTCCAAACTTCCACTATATAAACCATATCTGAAAGTTGGCAAATGAACTGAAAAGTTGTGCATAACAAAGCCTACGAACGCCCAACTGACGCGTTCCATGGGATGGGAAATTATCTTTCTATAATTAATTAAGAGGCAAGCAACTAAGCACTCAGTATCCATCCCAAGCTGCTTTCGTGATTCTGGGACATCACTAGCTGAAAAATATACTATCCCAATATCTCGGGGTGGGGGGGGGGGGGGGGGGAGAACCACCACTCAGTATCTCTCCCACATTTCTCCAATGAAGGTTACGTTGGGACGAAAAGAAAATCAATTTTTTTTTTAATGAATATGGGACATCCCTAACTGAAAAAAAAATACTATCCCAAACTCTCCGGGGTGGGGGGAGGTAACGACTGCTCAGTATGACTCCTACATTTCTGTAATGAAGGTAACGTTGGAATAAAAAGAAAACCAAGCTCTTTTAATGAATATGGGACATCATTAATTGAAAAATATACTATCCCAAATTCTCGGGGTGAGTGGATGGGGGAAGTAACAAGTACTCAGTACCTCCCCCCCTTCCCCCACATTTCTTTAATGAAGGTTACGTTTGAGCCAAAAAGAAAACCAAGTAGTTTTCATGAATCTGGGACAACACTAACTGAAAAATATACCTGGAGGAAAAGGTAGCTACTACTACTACTACTACTACTACTCAATACTTATCCCATATTCCAGGTTTCTACTACTACTACTACTAATCAATAGTTATCCCATATCCCAGGCTTCTTCGATTAATATAGAAAGAACTTTAAAATCTGATATTTCTCCTATCCCGAACACTAGGACAAAAGGAATGTGTATAAACATTTATATTGACTTTAAACAATGAATTAAGAAGACGAGCATTATAAAACAATTTCCCATTAAAAAACTAAACAAAATGTCAAATTTAGCAAAATAATGATGACGTCATTGTTTTAAATTTCAATTTAATAAAATAATAGCGTCATCACAATATATATATATATATATATATATATATATATATAAATATATTATATATAGTATATATATTATAATATATAATATATGAATATATATAATATATATATTATAGATATATAATATAATATACCGGATTATATATATATATATATATATAATATATATAATATATATATATATATATATAATATATAATATATAAATATATAATAGTATATAGTAATTAATAATATATCATTATATATAGAGAACAAAGTTACTTAACCCGCACACGAACGGGAATCGATCAAAAAAAATTTTTCAGGAAGCATTTTTAAATATAAAAAAAAGTTTTTTTAGGGTCAAAAAATTTTTTTTTTTTTTTTTATTTTTTTTTTTGTTTACCTTTCTAAAATAAAGGCGAAATTTTAATATATTATTTGTAAAGAGTATTACAGGCAATGTAGGGCTTCGAGCCGACGGAGAACACAGGGGACGTTTCCATACCCCGCTAGTGGAGGGGCGAGGTAACCCCGCACACCCAAATACCCAAAGAAGCGGGGTTCCGGGAAGACCCTCCCCGAGTGGGGAAATAGTCCTACCGCCTAGTTCCCGGAAGGCGAAGACCCCGACTCCGTACCACGTCAGGTAACCCTGGGGTATTCTTTAATACATTTTCCTTACTAAAATTTACCAGGATTCCCAAAAATGTATTCCTTTCGCTGTAGCTATTGTATTTTTGAAGATACTATTGTCTTTTTTTTTTGTTTTGTTTTTTTGTTTTTTTATTTCGACCCTAAAAAGTCTATTTATGTATCATAGCGGCTACCTGTGAAAATTTGTTTTGGATCCTAGCTCCCGTTCCGTGTGGGCGCTTTTAAACTTTTTACCAAAAATATATATATATATAATATAATATCTATAATATGATATATAGATGATAATATATATATATATAATAATATTCAATAATATATATATATTAATATTATACTATATATAATTCACTCAAGGAATGTTCAGTGGAGAATTTTTGGTGGGGTTAAATGAAGAAGAATTTGTAGGGGGGGGGAGCGCCAGGCTGGAGAAGGGGGTTAAGGAATGAAGACAAAATTTGGGGGGGGATAAATTTCACTAAATTAAAATTAATATAAACTTCTCCCGTCCCCCAATTTTGTGGGTTAAAAGATAGAGGGTAATCCCAGATGAGGAAGGGAGGATAACACTTCAAGAAAAACAGTTGGGGGCAACTGGGGAGGTAGGGTATTCATAATGATTAAAAAAGATATTTATTGACACTGCTTAAAGTCTCCCGCGCCCCCCCCCCTCCCCATGTCAATTGTACACATGACAGAGTCATTGTGAGGCACTGTGCAAAAGGATGCCATTTTCTCAATGGCAATTCTACAATCTTTCCAACTTAATGAAAAGACTTATTATTAATTATTATTATCTATTATTGATTATTATTATATTAATTATTATATTATTATTATTATTATTATTATTATTATTAACAAATATAATTAAAAAATATTGTAAGAATTATCTGAAATTGTAAAATAATACTTTTGAAATAATATATATATATATATATATATATATATATATATATATATATATATATATATATAAATATATAGTATATATATATATATAGTTAAATATATATGATAATATATTATATTTACATAAATATAATATATATATACTTTATGTACTTTAATGTTGTGAACTATATTTTTTTAGTAGATATGCCAAAGCGCTTCAAAATTTAGAGCTTACAGTGTTGTCACATTTAAAGAAATCGACATATAATAAGAAAACAAAAATAGAATTTATAATTTCCTATGAAAATAGTAAAAAAAACAAATATTTTGAAATTGAACCCATTATATAATACTTATTAATACTATTTAATATTCTCTTCCCAAATGTTAATTTTTTTTTCTTTATTTTTAAACACACACAAACACACGCACCTACACACACTCACACTTCAAGTACACAATTTTACTCCAACACAATATAACCTTTCACACCTCTGGTGCAACAAATTTCAGGGACCCACTCTCACAACCAGTCCTCCACTTTTTGCAACATTTTTAACACTACTGTAGGCAATACCACGATAAACGAATACATCCATACAACCATTATACAAAATAATCTGAACAACCAATCCACCATATCAACACCGTAATCAATCTCCCAAGCCAAACCATAACTTGCCAGATTGTTATAAGATTACCCCCCAAATTTACAATCAGGGCTAGCGGAGTCGGAGCCGGAGCGGCTGAGTCACAAGGCCCCAAATTTACAATCAGGGCTGGCGGAGTCGGAGTCGGAGCCGGAGACGGAGCGGCTGAGTTTTTCGGAGTTAGAACCGAAAAAACTAACATAAACAACTCCACCACATGCTTATGATGCCGCAAGAGCATGGCACTACAGAGAATTTCATTCACATATGGCCCACTCCTCGTCCACATCGTACACAAATATGACCTTACACCCTACTCATATCGTAAACACAAATGACCCACTCCCTACTCACATTGATACACACATATCATACTAGTTAGTATAATAAATATACTACGATAAAATATATAATATATATAATTTATATTACGATATTCCATTATTATACTATATATTATTATATCTATATATATATATATATATAACTATACTATATATAGCCATATATATATATAATATACTAATATATGAGTATAGTATATATATATTATACTATAATATACTATACATATATATATATATATATATATATATCATATATATACTATATATATATACTATATATATCTACATAACTATATATATAAATATATATCTATTAATAATATACTATAATTATAATATAATATATAATATTATTAATATATATAGATATATAATATAATATATATATTTATATTCCTATAGTATAATATATATATACATATTATTTAATTAATATAATATATATACTATATATCTTTCATCCCAATGTACTATATTAATTTTATATATAGTATAATATATTTATATATATATATTATATAATACTTCAATAATAGTAATTACTATATATAACTATATAGTAATAACTTTATCGTACAAAGGATATACTATTGAGAAGAGATTTACAAAGGTGTTGTGCAATGCAAGCTTGGAACAGCATGCTCTTGGTTTTTGTACTGAAACTAAATAAACTTTACAACCTATAGAGGTAAATATCAACTCTAATTTCAATCAGATCTAACATCTACAGTAAAAAAGTAATCAAAAGCGCTGTCTGACTAGCACAAAGAATTGTAGCTTTTGTTTTACTGCATTTCTGCTTTATCGCTTTACATCATTACTTGCTTTTACTGCTCTTACATGCTTTACTGTTTTACATCAATTATTTAATTAAAATTATTTTCTCCATTTCAGCTTTGAAAAACTTGTTGTTTGTAAATAGTATTATTATTATATTATTTATTCTATTATCTTTATTTATTATTATTAAATTGATTATTTTATTATCATTATCAATTATATCATTATTAGTCTATTATATTACTTCATTAGTTATTATATTATTATTAATTATTATTATTAGTTACTTATTATTCATATTATTATTATTATTATTATTTATTATTATTCACTATATTAATTATTATTCATTATTATATTATTATTATTTCATTATTTATTATTTATTAAATGTCTTATTTAATAATAAATCTTCTATGTTTCTATTATTATTATCTTTATTACTTATGTTGATATTTTACATTTTTAGTTTTTAGAATTATTTATTATGACTATTATTATACTTATTGATTTAATTGTCATTAATTTTACCAATAAACAATATATTTTATTATTATTGTTATTTTTTATTATTTTTTTTTTATCTTATTATTATTTTATTTTATTTTTATTTTATTGTATTTTTATTTTTTATTTTTATTTTAGAGATTTTTTTTTTGTTTATTATTTTATTTTATTATTATTAGATATTCATTATATATTATTATCTTATATTATATTAATTTATTATTCTGATTATTATTCATTATTATTATTATTATTATTATTAATTATTAATTATTATTATTATTATTATTATTAGTTGATTCTTTTATTATTATTATTATTCCTTTATTTCTTTCATTAAATTTTATCTTATTAATTATAATAATTTATTTTTATGAATGTATTCCATTCTCGTTCATTTAATTATTGATTGTTATTGTTATATTATTATTTTATTATTATTTATTATTATTATTTATTATAATATTATGATTATTATTATTCACTATCATCTTATTTACTTATTATTATTTTTATTATTGATTTATTATTATTATTATCTATTATTATTAGTATTATTTTCATTAATCCTATTTTTCTATCTATTATTATTATTCTTTTATTCATAATATAAATATTATTATTATATTTATTCATTATTATTCTTTTTATATATTATCAATTGATTATTATTATTATCTCATTAAATTGATTATATTATTCATTTTCTATGCTGATTCATATTACTTTTATTATCTATTATATTCTGTTTGACTTTTAATTTGCTTATTTTTATTCTTTATTTTATTTATTATTATTATTTTTATTATTTTCATGATTTTTTTTTTATTATTACTAATACATTAAAATTGAATTATTTATATATTATGAATTAGTCATTATTACTTCATTATTATTATTATTCATATTATTCATTATTATTATTATTATTATTAGTATTTTATTATTATTATTAAATTATTTTTATTATATATTATTAATTCTTATTATTATATATTATTATTATTATTATTCATTATCTATTATCTATTATGATTATTAATATACTCTCTCTCTCCTCCCTTGTTATATTGCAATTCAATTATTTTACTGTCATTATATTATGCTTATTTTCATCATTATTATCAAATAATCTATTAAAAGTGTAAGAATTATATTCAATTTTATTTATTACTTTTATTATATTATTATTATTCATTATCATATTTTATTTTATTTCAATTTTTAATTATTATTGTTTCTCTCTCTATTTTTTATTTTTATTTTATTATCATTATTATATATTATATCTATTATATTATCTATTATATATTTTAAACAACTCTTCTTAATTTATATTATTATATATTTTATTATTACATTATATTAATTAATTATTCATTATTATTATTTATTATTATTATTATTTTATATTATTAATTATTATTAATTATTATTGTTATTATATATTTATTAATTATCTAATATTTTAACAGGAAATTTTAATCTATTCATTATATATTTTATTTTATTTTTATTTGTATTAGTTTTTTATATTATTATTATTATTATTATTATTCATTAAATTTTATTTATTCATTATAAAATTAAATTTATTATTATTATTATAATTTTATTTATTTATTATCATTATTATCATTATTATTATATAATATTATTCATTATTATTTTAATTATTATTATTATTATTTTTAACCTTTTTCCCATTTCTTTTTATTTTTATTTTATTTTTATGTCTGATATCTTATTATTATTATTATTTCATCATTATTAATTATTATATTATTAATATTATACTTATTATTATATATTCATTATTATTTTATTTCTATTATTTTATAACTATTATTCCATATATTATTATTAATCTTTTAATTTTTAATTATATATCTTTTATTATATATTATTATGTACACTATTATTATTATAATTTATTATTATTATTATTTAGTTACTAATTAAGTCATTCGATAATGCTAATTCATAACTTTTCAGTATTGATTATTGCTTCTTTATATGCTATTAGTATTATTTTAATAATTATATTATTATTATATTATTGTTTATTATTATTTAGTAACATTTACTTCAGCCTACTTTTTATTTAACACCCACACAACGCACACACGCCACGACGCACCCACACACCCTGTTCATTAAAATATTCACTGTTTAAACTTATCAAATAAGTTCTTTTGTTTGAACATAACATAATTTATTAACACATTTTTATGTTTTAATTAAAACACGTACATTATATACTCATTCAATTCTTAACTCCAAATCTCTATCAATAAATTATCATGCTTCTTCACAAATATTTTGCTTATTTAAAAGCACAGATGCATCTTGGATTAATTGAATTTTTAAATAAGCATAAGTTTTAAAATACATTCGTTGTTTAAATTATCTATGATTTTATTAAACAGTAATGTTAATTTCCCTTAAGCAATAAATCGTTAAATCAAGTACAGCAAGACCCTAGCAGCCTCTACACAGCTTATACCACGATTTGTTCCTTGACTTACTGCTTAACTCATCTCTTAGCCATGTAATAAGTATCGAAAAATTGCAAACATAACAATGTCTGTTACAATAACATGTATTTTATTAAACTCAATTCTAGGTTTTAATTTAAAAATAAGAATATTTCCTGTAACATTCTATTTTTTATCAAAGAATGAAAAGGAAACGTTTGTTCAAAGTTTTTAAATATATTCGATTTTCTTATTATTATTATTAATATTATTGTTAATAATATCTTATATTTATTATTATTATTATTATTAGTATCTATGGTACATTGACAATCCAACACCAGAAAACACAACAACTCCTTACAGAAACGAAACTGACCTCTTTCTGTAAAATGTGTTGAAATAACTTACTTTAGACCTAAATTTAGAGTAATCTCTTTTTGTAATTTCCAGGGTGATTATAAGCCTACAATCACAGGTCAAAACTGGTAATTCCAGTTATAGCGACGAGAATCGAAGGAATCAATGTTAATTCATATATTTCAAAACTGTAACCATGCTGTCGGTTAACGATTCTTTTAACAGGTAAGAAGGAATTCTGTTCACTTATTGTGAGTGGCGGAGTAGTCCTCTCCATATATTAATGCCGCATGCGTTAATTGCTCGAGAATACTCGGTGTTATCGCTTTTTGGTTTTAATGTCACAAGTATATAATATATCTATCGCGCACAGTGCTTGTGGCTGAAAACTCGTCAGTTGATTACACGTTTTCTCATAGTTGGGAACCTGTTTCAGTAAATCATATTATGACTTGATGTTCCTTGTATGTTTCGTTCATTCTGTAAAAGTGTTAGTTAAACCCCAGTGCCGCAAGTGTGTTTGTAATCATACTCGTTTTGGCGTTAAGCGGTTCGCAACAAGTTCTCTGATTTGTTAATAAAGTTGATCTATTTTCATAGTGCTAATTCATGATACACCTTAAACAGGTATACATCCCTCACAAGACATTATTTCAGTGGAAATCAAGACATCCCTGGAGCAGGTTTCATTCTTATATAACAAGAAAACAACCCAATGGATTTAATCTTACTTGTGCTAAACCATTCCACCATTGTATAATAACAAACGTCATTTTCAAATGAGTACAGATGAATTAACTTTGATATGTAACACACTGAAGAGTGGCTATACAGATTACTTCTAAACACACAACTTTAACAAACTGTCCTCCAAAACAGTTCATTAACCAGAGAAGAAACCGCCGAAAAGCAACTTACTCTACTATTTTATAAACATCAAATAACATACATCAGTTAGGCAAGTTAAGTTTCGCGGAGGAGAATAATGAACAGCCGTACTTTGAACTACACTCATATGTGATTCTACATTTCGGCCTAACGCAGCTGAAACCTTATATGTCACGAGGTCCGTAGAGCAGAGTGCTAATGCATGATGAAGGACATATGTGTTATCTTAATTACGTGACCCATAATTCATACATGTACTATACCCAGGAATACTAACGCATTTAAGAAAATCACCTAGCTTGATGATCTCCCGATCATCATCGATCGCTTCCTCACAGTTTACTATTAGACGTTACAGAAACTTCACTCTATCTACTTAGAAACACAATGGCACGAAAAGTATCCTTACCGCCCAGGTGTCACGAATGTATAAATATACTCACGATATCTGAGAGGGAACTTTTTACATCATGTGCTATCTGAAGGCTATTAGATGAGACACGAACACCTATATATCACTAGATCTATATTACCACTGATTGGGTTTGTAAAGATTTAGGAGAGTTCTTTATATTGCATGAGTTCATAACCATCATAGAAAAATGTATGGGCTGTGTTCATATTAATTAATTATTCTTGTATTATATTATAATGCTTAACATAAACTATATTTATTATAAATAATATATATATTATATATATATATTATATATACTATATATATATATACTATATTATATATTCATATATAAATATCTACTAATATATATATATAATATATATATATATAGTATTTTATATATAATATCTATATATATACTATAATACGTACTCGTAATATAGTATCATATACTATACTTATATACATATATATATATATATATATATATATAATACTTTATATATCATATATAATGTAATATTTCACCCCCCCTATACTATTGATAATATATATAAATATTTATAATATATATATAGTACGTACTATATATATATATATATGATATATATACCTATATAATATATATATATATTATATAATATTATATTATATATATATATATATTATTATTAATATACGTATATAAGGTTATAACATTAAATATAAATAATACAAGTATTCAATATATATACACAGCCCATTACATTTTTCATATGATGCTGTTATATGACTATTTGCATATTAAAAACTCTCTGAAAATCATTTACAAACGATATGCCAATGCATTTATACATTATCGATCTATCATACTTTACGTGTCTCATTACTACCTTCAGATATAGCACATTGTAAAAGTTCCTCCTCTCGAATCGTATAATTTACATTCTGGCGATCACCGGGCGTAAATACTTTTTCGCCACTTGTTTCTCTAAGTATAGATGAATTGTCTCTTGCAGCTCTATAGACTTAGGAGCGATCGAATGATGATCGGAGATCATCAACTTAGATTTTCTTAAAACATGCCCGTGTATTCCTGGCATTTAACTGTAATGAAATTATGTCACTGTAATTAAGATACACACCATATGTATATCTATACCATCTGCATTAGCACCTCTCTACGGAACCTCTGACCATATATTATCAGCTGACGTTAGGCCTGAAACTTGCTGTAGAATCATATGATGCTAGTTCAAATCGCTGTTCATTATTGCTAACTCTCCAGAAATCTAACTTCCCCTAACTGAATTATGTTTTAAATGTTTATAAAATAGCTCACGAGCTTAGTTGATTTTCGTCGGTTTCTCGCTCGGATTAATCCAAACTGTTTGGAACAGTTTAAGTTGTGTTTGGTTTAAAGTAAATCTGGTAAGCCACTCCTTCAGTGCTGTTCTACCATCATACAAAGTTATTCATCTGATCACTACATGGAAAATACGTCTTGTTTATATTATACAAGTATAGTGATAATGCAGTAGCAAAACAAGTGTAAATTCAAAGTCCACTTGTGTTTTCTTTATATTACACGAATGAAACCCTGCTCCCAGGGAATCGATTTCCCAGCTGATAATCTCTTGTATGATCGCATACCTCGTTGAAGTGAATCAATGATATTACAATCATATGAAAATAGATCACAATTATTACAATCAGTAACACTTGTGCCACACGATTAACAGCCACGAGTATGCTTTTAAAATGAGTTGGGTCTAAAAATAATAAAAAACCCACCTGCTCAAATATAAGTTAAAGAAACTAAGTTAACTTTTCATCCAATCACGGAGTTTATAGGCTCAGGCATATAAACAAAACAACTGTTTTTACATACTTAAAACCAAAAGCTACTAAGAATAATTCCTCGACCAATCACATGCGCAGTCATATAGAGATTAAGGACTACTTCCTGTCCAACTTCAAGAAGGAAGAATTCTTCTTACCATGCCTTTAAAAGAGACTCTTACCGATCCAGCATGTTTCAGTATGAAATATATTAATAACCATTATTCTCCGATGTTGTCTATACTGGACTTACCTTTTGACCTGTGTATCTTAGCTTAATAATTAAGCCCTGGATACAAATAACAGGAGATTATCCTTAAAATTAGGTCTAAAGAGTTATTTCCAACACATTTTACAGAAAGAGGTTTTACAGTTTCGTCATCTGTAAGAGTGCGCCGGTTCTACTGGGTTTCTCTGTTGAATGTCATGTTCATAGATACCTAATCATTAATAATAATAATAAAGATAATATTAATTAACATATAATAAATTAATACATAATCATAATAAAGAAAATCCGAATTATTTAAAAAAGATTTGAAATAGTATTTTAAGTTAACATTGAAAATAGATCATAAATGTACAGTGGAACATTTGTTATTTTTAATCAAAACTAGAAGTGACTTTTAACTTAAATACAATGTCTATGTAATAAACAGATCAAAACACTATTTTCTATTTTGCAACTTATGACCATGGCTTAAAGATGATGTTTAAGCAGTAAGTCAAGGAACAAATCGTCGTATAGCTTGGTTGTAGAGGAGTGCTAGGGTTTGCTTAACGCGATTTACTGATTTACGTTGGCTTAAGGGAAGAAAATGATATGTTCTTATAATAAAATTATCATACAATTTTAATAAAAATTATTTATAAAACTTCTAGGTTATATAAATTTTAAACAAATATTAACAGTATCAATAATCAATATAATCTTTTCAAGATAATAATTTATGTATTAGAGTTTAGTATACAAAAAGATATGATGATATAAGTAAACAATTGTTAATACTAACAAAAATGTTTAATAAATTATGTTATGTTCATACACAAGAACTTATTTGATATGTTTAAACACGTTTATTTTACATGAACCAGGTCGACTCATGTGTGCGTAGTGCCTGCGTGTGTGCGTGTGTGTTGGCAGATTTGCACAGGCATGAGTAAATGCTTACTAAATAAGTAACAATAATATAAAATAATAATAATAATTAATAATAAAATATCATAAATAATAATCATTCATAATAATAATAATAATATAATAATAATAAATATAATAATAAGTAATAGTAATAAAAATAATGAATAATAATCAATATATAATAATAAATTATATATACTTAATAATTAATAATAATAATAATAATAATATAATATATAACTAATAAAATATAATTATATTTTCAGGTAATGAATTAAAAATCAGTCAATAATGATAATTGATCAAATTTAAATTCATAATTGAGACTGAAAATAATAATAATAATTAATTAATAATAACATTAATAACAAATAGCTTTTTAAACATTAAATATAAAAAAAATAAAATTAAAAAAATAATATTGTATAGTCACAAATTTTAAAATTGAGAATATAATAATAATAATAATAATAATAATAATAATAATAATAATAATAAAATAATAATAATAAATAAATTAAATAATCTGACCATGTAAACTATAATTACCTTCATAGAAAGTAATAAAGTCAGTAATCTAAAAATATTTAAAAATAAAATAAAAATAAAAATAACCGATAATGAAACAACAAATGATTAATACATTAATAATAATAATAATCAATTATAATTAATATAATAATTCTCATATTAATGTGTAATAGAAAAAATAAATACTAGCTACAATAAAATATCTACCTAAAATACATAATGAATAAATACATAATAATAAATAATATAATATATTAATAATAACAATAATAATAAATATAATAATTAAATAAATAATATAAACTAATAATGAAGTAAAAATAAATAAAAACAAATATAAATCAAAATTGTTAAAAAAAATTGCAATTAAAATAAAAAAATAATAATAATAATAATCATTATACAAATAATAAGAATAATAATCAACTAAAAATAATAATAATTATAATAATCAATAATAATAATAATAATAATAATAATAATAATAATCAATAATAATAATAACATACGAATAAAATAATAATAAATAATAATATAATATAATTAATAATAATATAATAATTAATTAATTAATATATAATAAAAATAATAATAATTAAATAATATTAATACATAATTAATAATATAATAATAATATCAATAATAATAATAATAAATCAATAATAATAATAATAACATATAATAATAATAATCCATAATAATAATAATAATAATAATACATAATATATAATAATGAATAATAGAAAATAATAAAAAATAACAATAATAATAATTAAAATAAAAATAAAATAACAATAAATAAAAATAAATAAAATAAAATATATAATCAATAATAATAAAAAATAATAAAAATATAAAAAATAAGTAATAATAATATAATATAATAAATAATGATAATAATCGATTTTAATAATAAATAATATGAATAAAATAATAATAAAATACGAATAATAATTAATAAATAATAATAATACGATAATAATAATAATAATAATAAAATAAATAATAATAATATAATAATAATAATAATAATCATAATAACTGCATAATAAAAATAAATTAATAATAATATTAATAATAATAATAATACGATAATAAAATATATAATATATAATAATAAATAATACTAATTATAATATAATAATAACTAATAAATTAATACATAATATAAAATAAATAATAAAAATAAAATTATTAAATATAATAAATAACTAATAATAATTAATAATAAAAAATAATAATTAATATTAATAATAATAATAATCAAATAATACTAATATCAATAATAATGTAAAATATTTCCTTTCAAATGAAATTATAATAATATAATGAATACTATAATGAAAAAAATATAATAATAAATAATACATAATAATAATATCAATAAAATAAACAGAAATGGAAAATGAAAGAATAAATAAACAATAGTAAAAATAAATAGGTAAATACAAAAAAGATAAAAGTAAACTGTTAATTAAATAAAAATTAAATATGTTACAAGCAAACTATAGTAGCATCAAAATGAGAGAACTTCAATGGCATAGTGAGAAAATCAAAATACTAAAAAAAATCATAAAAACTAACTCATAAAACAAACTGTAATAACACTCGAAGAAATTATTGAAGACAACAAATAACCAGTAAAAAAAATCATAATAAATAACTAAATATAAGATAAAAATATTTTAATACCTGAGGAAAAAATTAATTACAATAAAAAAATAATAATAATAAATGAATAAGTGGACAATAGATGAAATAATAATAGATAAATCAATTAATAATAGATCATGAATAATATCAATAATAATAATAAATATTTACTGTATTTATAATACTAATTATCAATAAGAATAAGAAGAATAATAATAATAATAATAATAATAATAATCATCAATAATGAATAATAATAATAATAATAATATAATAATCATAATAAAATAAAAATATTATAATATTAAAAAGGAGAACATAATGTTAATAGAATATATTGACTGTTAAAACAAGCAGCGTTAAAGCAGATAAAGCAAGCAAAGCATATAGCAGTAAAGCAGATAACAAGTTCATAAAAGCAGTAAACAAAGCCTACGCTAATCTCTTGCTTGTATTCAAACAGCGTTATTGAATTTACTGTTTACTTGTAATGTAGATCTGATTGAAATTAGCATTGTATTTACCTCCTATAGAGTTGTAAGCGTTTATTTGTTGCAACAAACCAAAAAAGCTCTTCAAAGTTCATTGCACAACTCTTTAATTCTTCTCATATCATACGTTTTGAAATAAAGTATTAATATATAATTATAATATATATATATATCTATTATTATTTTATAATTATTTATATATATATATATATATATATATAATATATATAATATACTATATATAGATATAATATAATTGTATTATATATACTATATAATATAATACATATATATAATTAATACTAAATTATTAATATATATACTATAATATATATATATATATATAATATATATAATATATATATACTAAATAATTTACTATATACTATATATTTATATATATATTAATATATATATATACTTATATATATATATATAAATATTATATATATATAATATGAATATTACTATTAATATATATATATCAATATATATATACTATAGGTATGTACTATATATATAATCTATATATATATAAGCTATACATATACTTATAATATTATATATATATATTATATATATATTAATATATAAACTAGTATATATATATAATTTAGTTTAATAATATATATACTTACATACATATATATATTTATCCCTATATAAATATATATATTACTATATATATATATTATATATATATATATATATCTATATAAATATACTATAATATAATATATATATATATATACTATTATATATTATATATATATACATATATATACTATAGTATATAATATATATATATATTATACATACTATAGTCTTATATATATATATACTATATAATATATATATATATAATTATATATTATATATATTTGAAAATGACGTAATCGTTAGCAGGAGAAAGTCAAATCCATTGGGTTTTGAGTTATGAGAAGCAACCAAGTACTCTATCCCAGGATTGTAAATACATTAAGATAAAGTCTTGTATTGATTGTAATATACTCGTTAAAGGTGAAATCATATCATACACACTAGTTGAAAATAGATCCATTTTTACAAATCAGTGACTTAAGGACCGCTTTTACAGTCAAATAGATTGTGGTTTTTATGATGCTTTTCGAGATGAATTGATAATTAAAACACACCTGCTCAAAAATAAGTTTAACAGAACTAAGTAATTTCCATACAATCACAGTAAGCTCAAGGATATGGTACAAGAAAAACATGTTTTACATAACTTATAACCAACAAAGCGATAAAATATTCTCGAGCATCAACACATGCGCAGTTATATAGAGATAAGGACTACTCCGGCGTTCACTCACAAGAAAGGAAAGAATTACCTCTTTACACTGCTTAAAGGGATCTTACCGACCAGGCATGTTTGCAGTTTCGAAAATATAAAACATTGATCTCTCGATTCTCTGTCATACGGAATTACCTTTTGACCTGGTATTAGGCTTTAACGATCGCCCTGGATACAAAAAAGCATATATTCCGTAAATTTAGGGTCTTAAAGCTAGTACTGACTTCAACACCATATTTACAGAACGAGGTCAGGTTTCGTATCTGTAAGGGAGTGCGCGAGTTGTGTTTTCTCGTGTTGGATTGGCAATGTACCTAGAGTACTATAATAATATGACAATTAGAGATGAACTTAAAGGATGATCATAGTTACTGTTCATTACACCAAAATTCGAATTATTAAAAACCTTATGAAAATTATTTTTATGTTAAACCATTGACATGATTAACTGATAAAGTAGTGATATTTTTGATTTTTTAAATTAACTCTAGGGAATGATTTAATAAAATAACATGTTATGTTACACAGAAGAACGAACTCTATTTTGCTATTTCTATTATTACATGGCTAAATGTATTAAAGCATGTAAGTCAGAGAACAAATACGTGGTATTAGGCTTGGTGGTAGAGCCGCTTGGCTAGCGGTCTTGCCTTAACGATTTGGCTGATTGTTTTGCTAAGGAAGGAAAATATATGTTTTGTAACTAATTATCAAAATTTTAGTAAAAATTATTTTAAAACTTTTATGGTTATAAATTTATATAAAAAGAGATATTACAGTTAATAATGAACTTAATAAGTTCTTTTTGCAAGATAATAATTTATTAGTAGAACTTTTGAGTTAAAATTTGACACGCTAATATAAATGTACGTGTTAATTAAAAGCATAAAATGTTTGTTATAAATTGATGTTATGCTTCATTAAAAGAATGTACTTTGATGATGTTTTATAACAGGTGACATTATTAATGAAAGCAGGTAGTGTGTGCGTGCGTTGGGTGCGTGGTGTGCGTTTGTGTGTGGTGTGTAGTTAAATAATAATAGGCATGAAATAATTACTAAAATAATAATATAATAATAATTAAGTAAGTAATTAAGTATAATAATAATATAATAATGTAATAATAATATTAATAATAATAAATATAATAATATAATGTAATATAATAATTAAAAATAATAAAATAGTAAATAACAAATAATAATAATAATAGATAATAACTCAAATTAGATAATAATAATAATAATAATAATAAATAATTAATAATAATAATACATAATAATAATAATAATAATAATATAATAATATTATATAATAATATAATAATATAATTTCTAATAAATAATAAATAATAATAATAATTAATAATAATAAGATAGAATAATAAATAAAATAATAATACATTAATTGTGAAGTTATGTAAATACTATATAATAATAATAATAATAATAAAATAATATTCAATTTTTTCTCAAAAATAATTAGTCAATAGAGATTATATATCAACAACATGGAATTAAAAATAAATATGAATAATATAAAGTAAAAGTGAAAACAATCAAAACAAACATAAAGAATACTTTAATAAAAATAATATATATAATAATATAATAATAATAGATTAATAATTACAATAATAATAATAAAATAAATAATAATTAATAAAATGAATAAAATAATAATATAGATAATAAATCAATATAACAAACAGAGAATAAAAATAAATAAAGATAAAATAATTAAATATAATAAAAATAATCGAAAATAAAACATGTTGATAAAATAATAATAATAAATAATAAAATAATTTATATATAATAATAAATATAATAATAATAATATATATTAATAATAATAATAATATATTAATAATAATAATAATAATAAATTTATATGAATAATATGCATAATAATAATAAATAATAATAAAATGTAATATATATTTTTTTAGTTTTTTGGGATAAAAATAAATATAAATAAAATAAAAATAAAAATTCAATATTAATGATTGGAATAATTAAATAATAATATCTATTATCATAATAAAATAAATTTATAATCAATAATAATGTAATAATTAATAATTAGAGATAATAATAATTATAATAATTAAGAATATATAATCAAAATAATAATAATATATTATATTGATAATAATATATAATGTATAATAAGTAAATAAACAATTATTTAATAAAATTTAATAATAATTTAATAAAATGTATAAATATAATAATTAATGTAGTACTCTCTCTCAGAGTGTAAAATAATATAATATATAATAATAAAATAATAATAAATAATTATCACTTAAATGTTAATGTTATGTTATAACACATTTAAATAGTACAAAATAATGCTAATACCTAATTATTAAATGATGTAACATCAATCGACTTTAATAATGAATAATAATACATACGTAATAATAATAATAATAATAATAAAACATAAAAAAATAAGAACAATAGAAAAATTAATAAAAATAAAAATTCATCAAAACACTCGAAAACTACAAATAAAATAATAATAAGTAACACTCCTCGAATACTTGGATAAATAATAATAAAATAATAAATAAGTAACAATGATCAAATATAATAAGATAGAATGCTCTCTCACTCACTTGAATAACCAATTGCAGATTTAGATGATAGTGATCATAATAAATTGCAATTATGATAATGTGAGGAATAGTAATATCATGACAATAGTCATCAAATATACTCTCGATAAATCATGATTATCACGAAGACTTTTATTGGAAAGATAAAGATAAATAATAATAATTTGAATAATTGAAGGACTCGAATATATAAATACTAAGTTTATAGAAATTTAATAGATAATATATATATAATAATCAATAATAAAAATAATAATAATAATGAATATAAAATAATATAATAAATAATAATATAATAATATAATAATAATAAATATAATCAATATAATAATTAATAATAATAATTTTAATATAATAATAATAATAATAAAGTAATACATGGAAAAATAAAATTATAATAATAATAATAATTAATAATAATAATAAAAATATTAATAATTAATAATATAATTAGATAATATTGATAATACTATTCCACCACATAATAATCATAATAATAATAATATAATAATAATAATAATAAAAATAATAATAATAATTAATATATAATAATTAATTAATAATATATAAATACATAATAATAATAATAATAATTATAATAAAATAAATAATAAAAACAAAAATGAAAATATAAAAATAAATGTGTAATGTATTAACTAAAAAATAAATTGAAATAAAAATAAAATAAAACAATAATGTGAATAATAAATAAAAATTAGTGAAATAAATAAACTTGGATGTAATTTCTAAAAGGTCGACTTGTATATATATATATTCTATCTTACGTGAATCATTACTAATCAAATAGCAATATCATAGATTAATAATCTCCAGAATATATAACTATAACTGAAATATTTCAATTAAAAAGTAATATAATAATATGAATAATGAAATTAATTGATATAATATAATATACAGAATAATAATATAGTAATATAATTTAATAATATACTAATGAATAGTAGACTAAATGTGATAAGTTATCGATAATAGGTAAGATTAGATCTAAAAATTCATGCAGTGATAATTAATCAATAGATAATAAAAGTGACATCCGATACTTATAATTATATCTATTAATATCACACTCAAATATGAATTATATTCAATGATATATAGTTATTTATTGTGACTGTCAATTACGTAAATTATCAATGCATGGTAGAAAGATGATACAGTATTAAAAGCAGTTGAAGTACTCAAGTTTAAAGCATCGTATTATTTTATAGTCAGTAAAAGAGTTAAAACATATATAGCAGTTAAATAACATAAAGTACTTACCTAATTACTCTTTGTGTACTAGTGACTCATACAGGCGATTTAATTGATTTACTGATATTTACTGTATTTATAGATCTGATTGATAATTAGTAGATATATTTTAACCTCCTATAGGTTTGTAAGGTATTTTATTTGTATTAGTCAACTCTCAAAAACACAGCACATCTTTCAGCTTCTCATGCTCAAAACTCTTAATATTTATTTCAATATCATATCTGTTGTAAATAATATATATGCTGCATTGCATATGTTGCAGCCTCTAGTCTACCTATAATTTGGTCATGGTCAATATAGACCCTATCAATTCTTATCCGTTTGTTGACTATAAGTTTTTGGTAAATTGATATTGCAAGGTGTTTCCATTATCCGCTCTTAGACCTGTCGATGCTTTAATGATATTTTCATCCGCTCGTATTTATCTCTTTACTAAATTTTATATAATAATTAGAAACCCTCTACTCTTTTATATGTGTAATGGCCTAGTGGTACTTAGTATACCTATTCTACATTTATGTATATACTAGTAATTGGATTTATATTATGACTATAATAATCCTAAGTGTATCTGTTGTTATCTCTTATACGTAACTTATGATAATTCTTTTTATGACTTATATATATACTTATGTTGTAAATATATAGTTTAAGTAACATTGCAAAAGGCTATATTCAGACGACGCTTGAAATGTCTACATTTTATATATTTACAGCTTTAGGTGCTAAATATTTGGTGTGATGTTGCTAATATAGAGTATATTATGCAATTTGTTATTATATGCTATCTATTACTTATAATATATAATATTATCTATATATATATTAATATAATATTGATATATATATAATTATAATTATATTAATATATTATATTATATAATTAATATATTATATTATTATATTATTATATATATTATTATATATACTTGCTTGTAGCTGCTTCTGTTTTTAAAACATTTATTTGTAATATTATAATTATTTATATGAGTGAAAATATATATACTCTATATATTTATATAATATATAATATATATTATTATATATTATATATATATAATATATTTATAATATAATATATATATATTTTAATATATTATATTATATATTACTATATTATATATATTATACTATATATATATATATAATTAATAGTATATACATTATATATATATGTATTAATTATTATATATAAATAATATTTATAATATTAGATATAGGCATCTTTCTCTTTAAATCTAGGTAGTTTACAAAAAATGTTATATATAGACATCGCATATATTCTAGCTCGTGTACAGTCCAGCCTAGGTCACTGTATTCATAGCTAAAACCTCCCCAATATGATAGATCGTCTACAAGTTCCTACATGTTAGCTATGTTTTATTTTATATAATGTATTAATTATATTGTTTTTATATATATATTAGTTATATTTTTTATTATATATTTTTTTTTATTATATATTTTTAATATCGTGGAGCTACTAGGCGTACCGGGGGAGGACGGGGGGGACTTCGTCCCCGTCGTCCATAGCTTGAAGGCGAAGAGCGATCTTTTCAAACTCTTTGCTAATTTATCTTGGTATTTTTCCTAATTTAAGTAAAACAATATATATAATAAATACAATAATATAAAACTAGCCATTTGGTGTCAACTACTATTATGTCGCATTTTGTATCCTCTGAATCACTCGATAAAAATATACTTACTTATACATTATAGTGTTTCAGTTCGATATTCACCGGTTAATCTTACTCGTTTTATAGTAAGAGAAGTCTACACTAGTTATAATATTGTGAGTAGATCTTTTTTGAAGTGACCAAATCTTTATATCTAATATATTAGGTTAGATTCTTA
Organism: Trachelipus rathkii; assembly: GCA_015478945.1. NCBI lineage: Eukaryota > Metazoa > Arthropoda > Malacostraca > Isopoda > Trachelipodidae > Trachelipus > Trachelipus rathkii. The sequence continues at coordinate 9,069 of JABUQX010013165.1, read as the reverse complement.
GGTTTGAACTGAGATAGAAAGTATATGAATAATTTATTTGTATCTTTATTAGTATTGACACTCTATTTATTATCTAAATTCAAATATAGAAGATTTCCATTTTTAAATCTTCAGTCTATCAAGAGGCTTCAGGGTCTACAAGACAAAGTTAGTGTTTTTCTTCTTGACAAGAGCAAACAGAAATTATAGGAATAGATTGATCTTTTTGCTTATATAGATACTCGAATTTTGCTTCCTTTGTATTTACTTCGAATCTGATGGTGTTTATTTGTTAATGTTTTATAACTGCTTGTATCAAATCATTTATTTGGTTTATATTTTATCTCCTTATATACGGTATGAGTTCAGATTACGTGCGCTATGTATCGTTACTCACCATATATATGCAAATTATCAATATATTATTTCTCATGGTTACATGTGGAGACAAGGTTATATTTACCTATATACTTATCTGAGATATTTAAATTCTATATACTTCGAGTTGTGCGTGTTATACCGAGTATTAAGTATTATCTCTCATGAGGTTCAGAGTTTGTTTTCCACAATTGATTCACCATAGCTTAACATTATTTTAGAGTTGTAGCTCAATATGTGTCTTTCTATTGGTATAGTGATAAAAGATGCTTTGTCGTATGACTTTGTTCTTATCTTGTTCTCTACTCTACTGAAATTAATCGGTTTATCCTATATTGGCTTCGTGATTACTTTATACAATGTGCGGAGTCGAATAATAGATATAAAATGAACACGTTTATTACAAGCGTTTATGCATACATAATATATGATGTTTTTGTATATGGGGGCTTGAAACGGGTCCCTCCCCTCACCCTTCATAATTTATAATATCTCAATATTTTCAATTCTCGTTTTATAAAACTTGTTTATAAATTCTTCTATATATATATTTTTCATGTTGTTTTTAACATGAGCGTAAAACTTTTTCTATTACGTCAGGGAGTGTTTCTATATTTTTCCTTATTTAAGACCATTGGAATAGTAAACTTTCTTCTCAATTTTTTTCAAACTTATAATCTCTCTATTTTATTTCTATTTATGAATTTGACAGCGTCACCTGACTTGGCGACACTTCAGAGCCATCTATTATTTATAATTTATTCTCGTTGATAATCTTATCTCATAACATTATTAAAAAATAATATTCAATGTTATTGTAACATCTGGAACATTGAGCATATGACTGCCTGATCACTTTGCTATATTTCGAATATCTTCCGAATTTATTAGTGATAAATCTATACGGTGATTGAAACTTTCTTCTTTAATTTGATTAGGATTTCCGATAGTTCTATAATTAAAATAATTAAGCTAGGTCAGTATAAATCATTTTTATCATTTATTTAAAACTACGGCATCCATCAACGTTCCATTTAGCGCGTAGTCTTTAAAAAAAACTACATAAATTCGCCTTTTATCTTGGGATTATAAATCTAACCAAATTCTTTCTATAAATCAGGTAGTTGATTGAAATGACACCTCCTTTAGAAATTAATTTTTTTTTCTATATATAATATATTTCATTCATCCAATTCTTCCAATCATGTAATCTATTAGCGTTTTCCCCATTTGTTTTGCAAAAGATCTATCAAATTTTTTTATTGTAGGGCGCGTCCTAAAACGTGAGATCCCTCTTGAATTTATTTTTTTCTTAAATGTTTATTCATTGAAAAATTTTCTCTAAGTGAAGGCCGAATAACGATCAGATGACTACTAACTCTTGCTATTTTATAGCGTTTGTTGGGTGTGATAGACTCCGACTATGATTATTACTATTTCATCTTGTCCTTTCTCGCCTATAACGGTCTCAGGGCGCATATTCTTTTAATAATATATTCCCCGTGCCTTAAGCAGAATTGGTTTAAAATTTCGTATTTTTTATTATTTTAGTCTCTTTATCTTGCAGGTGTCGCGTATTTTCAATAGAAATTGATTCGATATCATTTTATTCTCGGGGTCTCCACTTAAAAAAGTCTCATCGCTTCCTAAGTTAAGCATAACGCTATTTTTCCATACTCTAACTACCCGCTATACTGTTAGGCAGAGTCCCCTTGGAGACTTTATTTCATCAAATGTTAGTTAACCTTATTGTTCAACGTCAGATTTTATATTCTTTATTAACATTAATTTATCGTCTTCATGTGCGGCTCGTCAAACGATAAATAGTTTTTTTGTGCGAGCCCCTGAGGCAAACGAGCAGTTGAAACGACATGATTATTTTTTTAGCGCGAAGCCTGAGGCCAAACTTTAAAACGAAAATTAATATTTTTTTCTAATAACCGTTATGATCTTTCAGTTATGGATTGAATGGTTCGTGTAGATATATTTTCATAGAGCAATACTTTGAGGTATCGTGTTTAAATAATTGAAAATTTAATAATTATTTCTTTATTTAAATTTATGGGGGGTCGCCTTAAGGCGATACGCTAAAAAATAATATAACAGCTCTTAAATCATATTAAAAATTTGAAATATTGAAATACTTTTTGGCAGTAGGGTGTAAAAATTATATTGTATTTTTTATTTCACCAGTGTAGCTGTGCGATGCGTGGAACTAGAATTTTTTTTCCTTTATCCTAGACTTATATCCTAACAACGGATGCGAGTTATTACTTTTTCTCTCGTATAACATCTAACTTCAAAACGTAGACATGCAATCTCATCCTTTATCATTCTTCTTTTCTCTAACAACCTCTAACACCTTTCAAGCTAACATTTCTTTTTTGTCTCGGCACTGACTCATATTATACATTTCTTATTTTGTTCAATATTTTGCTTTAAATATAGCGCTTCTTCATTTGATAATTGGAATATTTCCTAATTCTGTTTTATACTATCATTAAATGTCTATTTTAAGAGCTCTTATTTTATTTTTATTTATTAGTATTGTGTATGTTATATTATAAACAGTTTTTTATCTATATAATTATTTTTTGTGTTTAAATTTATTTCATTTTCGATTTATAATGTGAATTATCTTTCATATATATTTTAATTATAATATATATATATAAGTCTCCGCTATATGTGATTGATAAAATTATACTATCGTTTTTGCTTTTGTATGCCATTCTTGTCTTTATTAATTATTTATTTCTTCTAATAGTTTTTATAGACACTATCATAAACTGCATCCTTATTTCTTAAAAGTTTTCATGTTATTTCAGGAATTTTTCGAATTAATCCTATTCATAGTTTAACCTTAGAACTACTCCTCTTTTATTTTATTTTAATGTTATAATATATGTAATATGCATATAGTTTTCGAACTACAATCCTCAGATTTATCTTTAAAAGTTTTTAGATTCCTCTATTCAGATATCTAGTGCTATATACCATATTAGTCATTTTTTTGTACACTCTGATATTACTATATAAACAGCATTGGAGATGAGAAAAAATAAGATAGTGATCTATATAATCGATAATCTGTATCTGAAAACAATCATCTTCTCTTTTCATTTTTATTTAATTTTAGATATATAAGACAAGTATTATAATGTAATTGCTAATCTTAACGCAATCTAAATTTGTATCTTATACGATAATACATTGACATTTTATTAATATATTATAGTGTGCGATTTAATCAAATCTCTATGTTTTAGTCTTTTCATTTACCAAAGCTATATTTAATATTTTCTCTATGTGAACAACTCTAACTGCAACCCCATATGAATTTAATTTGATTTAATTACTAATTTTTTTCAGTTGGATCATGCATATTTTAATTTCCGTCGTTATTATATTATCCAACTTTTTTCTTACTAGTATTATCCTCATAACTGTATATTATTACCCTAAAGGAATCCGAGTTGTTCATATTACCGATTTATATAGATAATATTCTATTCAAAAATTCATTCTCTCAATCTTCTTTTCCTCTTTTCCTTATCCGTAGCTTATAAGGTGATTCTGTAATATATTGTATTTTATCCTTCTACTTTTGTATCCATAAATCTCACTTCAGTTACTTGTATATTTTAATGCTATTTTTCAATTGCTCTAAATTCTCATTAACACTGTTTTTAACTGTTTATATTTATAGATTGTATATGGACATACTATTTTTCTAATTTATTTTTCATATTTGTGATATTTATATTTTTTAAACTTTTATCCTAATCTTATTATTATTTTAATTTCTATATACTTATTCGTTTATCTGCTATAGGGGTAATCGTTATGTATAATACGCATATGATATATTCTTCTTATTACATACCATATTTTTAAATTATCTATTATATGAATATTTAACTTATTCTTTATTAACTTATTTATCCTTTTTTGATTATGTCATCACTAGATCCAAAACTAAATTCAATGTTAATATTTTCATTCATCTTATTAAATATATATTTCCTCTGTACGAGTCTATTATTATATATATCCTCTTGCAGATCATTGCTCAACATATAATTAATTTATTTCGTATTCTAATATGTTGTATATTTAATAAACTTTTATGCGCTTTAATTTTTCATCACATAACTTTTTGTATGTTTATATTTGTCTACGCTCTTATCTTGAGTCACTTGTCTTATGTGTTATACGTACCTGATTCCTCATCTAATTTCCCTTCTCTCTATCTATTTCTATATTTTAATTATTATTTCGATATCTTTTAATATAATCTAATCTTTACTTTCTAGTTTCTCTATTTATTATAATGTGATCTATCCAGTTTAACTCCCTTAGATTGAATGATTTAATGAATGAACTCTCAGGGAACCTGGCATTCATCATTAGTATTGTAAATTTAGTCTAGTTGAAATTCTTCTTTAAATTTAGAAAAAACATCTCCCTATACAGCAATGTGCTATGTGATATTAAGTTGTAAAATACTTAAAGTATCTTAGATGATAGTTTTTACACATAGTTGGTGATTTTGTCTAGATAGTGTCTGCGCTCATAGTTTTTGTAGTCCTCATTTGTTTATATCGTTTTTTATTTATGAATATTTATATTAATGTAATATTTCTTTATTAGATGATCCTAATCCGGCCAGGTAATTACCCTGATTTATTTTAATGCATATAGATATACGATTATTTTTTATTGCATATTCATCTTCGCATCCAATTATTTAGCTGTGATAATATTCCTTTTATGTTTTTATAGCTCTGGTGATATCTATCTGTTCATAGTCTTGATAATTTTTGTGTTTGTTAAATCATTCTCTTTAATTTATAATTTTTTCCTCAGTTACAAATTGTGAGGTATTTTAGTTCTAAAGATGTTACAGACATGTAATCTCTGTTAAACTTATTCTCCTGATTGATATCTAACTCGCTTTCTAATGGAGATTTATTTTTTCCTCTATCGTTATTCTTATTATATATGACTCGTCGCCTTATGTTGAAGTTTCATTCTCGAATTCTGATATTTGAATTTGTGTTTAACGTCACCATCGACTGTCCATAATTCTTTTAGTGATTTATATAAACTATGGGTGATTTCGTCTTTATATCAAGCTTATGTTATTAGCATTATTATTAATTTGAGATATAAAATTTAAGATATTATAGCTATTTTTGTAAAAAGTACTCATTTTTTCTATGTGACTTGTTCCTCTATTTCTTCTGTTAATGATCGTTTATCAAATAGTCGCTTACTTTAAATAGTAGGTATGTGGTTGTATTTGTAATCCTACTTTTTTTTAAGCGATGTCCTACACAACGATTTAGCATTCTTTATCGTTATTTTCATTTCTGTGTGTTTGTGTAGTTCAAATGTGGACCTTGGTCTTCTTTGATTCATATTGCTATATCAGATATCTATAGATCTTTTTTAGAATATTTACTGATTACTAATATTTGTGACATCGTTATTAGGTGCTTCTGATTTATACTTTGCTTTATCTTTACAGATCTATAGAGTGATAGTATTCATATACATCACGATTTATACAATTATATAAATATAAATACACCAATACGCTCTTGAGCTTATCTTGATATACTTTAAAAATTCTTAAAATGGAATTAAGATTTGTTTTAGATATTGGTTGATCACTATTAGGGACGAACTCGCTTGTGCAATAGGGGTGCTCTCTCTTACAAAACTCTTTCACGAAACATATTATCATCAATAATATCAATGGATAGTCTGTAGATATTTGTATTTGAATTAAAAAGTATGTTAATGCAGATACTAAAATGTACATATATTAAAGTAGTTTACCTTCAGCTCTTACCCGATTCTTACAATGATTCATAGAAAAATATATCATTTTTACATATCTGATATCTCCATGTTATATCTTTTCTTATTCAAATAAAAACTATTTGTGATGATCAAATCATATAAATTCTGATTGGTATATATTTTTTCTTTTATATCTATTTTTATTTAATTTCATTTGAAATTGAATATTTCTCCACTATGCACTTGTTATATAGTTATATTAATGAGATTATTTTTTTATTCACTTTATTGTATGACTTAAAGTGTAAAATATATCTAAAATGTGTAAAAAATGAATTAGGTAATTGTAGTTATAATTCTTTCTATAGTATATATTATTTCTTATATATTCTTTATTTCTATATCGTCTCATTATTACAATATGCTTTATAATCTGACATCAAAAAAAGGTGAGTGATCGCATGGAGGAAATATCGTTTCATCAATTTGTTTTAAATTAAATTGTATGGGTTTTTTGTATCTCTTTCATTAATTGTAAATTATTTTTAGATACTTCATTAATATTTAATATTTTTTGTTTATATTAAGTTATTATTTAAGTTGATTTGGTATCTTTCATTTAAATTCATGATATCTTGCTCTCATCTACTATTATATTTAAACTTCGCTTAATTATTCATTATTTTTGTATAATTAATTTTATACTGTAAATTATATTTTCTTTGGTTTCTTTTATTATTATTTATATTTTTATATGATCGTATTTATAATATTACTCTCTCGTAAGTTAATCTGCTTCTTATTTACTGATATAGTATATTTTAATATTTTATTTTTTATATCTCTATTATACTTCATATAGGTTTTATTCAATTTATATCTCTTTCCTTTCCTATTCATTCTTTAGTATCAACTATATTTTTACACATTTATTTTTTTCTTTCTCTGAATTTTTAATAACATTATAATTAATGATTTTAGTATCCTATTTATTTTGTAGAATTTTTTTTTTGTTATGTTAGTTGCTTTATCTCGTTCCATTTAGAAACCTATTATACTTATAATCCATATATTTTTTTAGTAATACCGTATTTTCTAATTTGTTATCTCTTATTTTGTAAATCTATTTATGGGAATAAATTATTTATATATAAGTGAAAATATAATTCGATTTATTAATAATTTTATTTATAGTTGTCTTTATAAATTTACTTTTATTATTTATATGAATATGTTCTTTCTAAAAAATGATTTTACATATAACAAATATTCATTAGTTGTGAAAATACTATTTTAATTTAAAAATTTAATAAACTCTCATAAAATTGCGTTTTTCTTATAATTACTACAATTCAAAACATATAGTGAACTCATTTTTATTATTTCACCCAATGCCTTGTGGAAGTCGACTTTGTCTATCTGTCATGCATTAATACATATATAATTAATAAAGCATCTATTAACATAAATTAGAATTTTATCATATAATATATATACTATATTAATATACTATTAAACAATATGATTTTAAAATTAATCTTGAATTCAATCTATCTCGACATTTTATACGTATATTATTTAGCTATATGAATATTCTTATAGTATGATATGAAATATTACTATTTCTCCAATGAATATCTCTAAGATTTTAGACTCAGCTTTTTTACTCATGACTAATATATTTCATTTATTCTACATACATTAAATTAATCCATATTAGCAGCAATTGATTGATTTGTATTATATTTTATTCACTATGTTCTATTATTTTCATTCGATTTGTAATTCTTATAATTTAATTTTAGATTATTCAAGATAGTCTAACAGGAGTGTCCTTTATATAGAGATTTTTTGTATTAAAAAACTCAATTTTGGAATTACCAAATAATTTTTAAAAAACTAAAAACATTAGTAATATATATATTATTTTTTTTATAGTCTAATTTTGTAAATATGTTATTATTGCTCAGTCTCTATTCTTAAATGAACTAGTCTTTTTTCTTTTAAATAGCTGTTTACGATATTCTTTCATAGTAAACTGCCTTTTATATCTTAACATATAATATTAGAGATAGATAGCGCCTTCTCGAATGATGTATTTCTATGATTGATTTATCAATCTGATCCGCAACCAGTTAAAAAATATTAATTTATAATTATTGGATTGAAAGTGTGATATACTTTTATTTTATTATTGTATTCATTTTATATTTCTTATTTTTAATTATGTCTGAATAAGTTTAAGATATGAAAGATTATTTTCTTTCCTTAAAACTCATTCAAAAGTTCTTCATAGGTTGCATCGCCTATAAAATTTCTCTAAGTATATATTATCTTAATATTAAAAGCTATATATTTTTTTTATCTAAGATCAAAGGTGTTGCTAATTAGACTCCTCCCTTTTCGTTGTAATTAGCAATGTGTGAAATTCCAACGGAGTTAACGCCTCATTGTATAGCCTAGTGAGTGTAATAGTGTATGTTCGCTTTATTAAAATAAATAATCTTTTGTTTTTAATATCTTCATTAGCCCTCCTGCTATTGATAATGATTTTTTTTTCTGGATTATCATAGTGATATCTCCAAAGGTTTGAACTACAGTGATAAAGTTTGCCAGAATTAAATTGGCAAGGAATGTCATAACATTTATTTTATCATTAAAAATTAGATTCTTAAGTTATTGCGTGCATGTCATCATTTGCAAAATGGGAGGAAATTAATTCTAGGCTCTAATTTCTTTAGTTCTCTTTGAGCCATAATCGAATAATTAAAGTGTGCCGCAACTGACCTACATTTTGAGAGAATTTCGAAGACAGATATTTTCAAAGTCATACCATCCAAATGGTAAAGTATAGTTCATGACAGAAGAAGTTTATGTCATTCAGTCAAGAAAGAAACAAAA
>JABUQX010013164.1:57500-65000 GCA_015478945.1 Trachelipus rathkii | reverse complement strand
TATATATATTATATATATATATATATATTATATATATATAGAGAGAGAGAGAGAGATAGAACTTTATATAGAGTCTGTGTTACAGTGTACTTTCATTTTTGAAATCATGACCCCATTAAAAAACAATTGATTATCATAAAACTTTATATTATTTTGTTTGAAATTCGACATTTAAACAGGAGTTTATTGCAGAGTTCCGAAGCTCTCCGGAGCACCCCAAAATCCTCGGCTCTGCTCCGAGCTCCGCAGAGCTCCAACATATCAGCTCCGAGATCCGGAGCGCTCTTAGTTTCTCGGCTTCAGCTCCTGGAGCCTGAAAAGAACAAAACACCTCTCCGCTCCGGCTCCAACTCTTATAGCCAGATCCGCAGCTCCGGAGCCGGAACCAGCCAAACCTTTATATATATATATATATATATATATATATATATATATATATATATATATATATAATAAAAATACAGTTTATATATATAATATTTTAATATATAGTTATATATTATAAAATAGATATATATATATATATAATTTATTTATAATATTTTTAAAAAGCCATATATTAAATCTATCTTCGACATTTTATTTACATATATATATATATAGTATATTTAATATAGCCAGAAAAAACCAAAATATATATATATATATATATTATATATATATATATATATATATATATATATATATATACTCGATTTCCTCTCGTTAATATATTTCTTCGGAATTTCCCCTTGCGATTTTTTTTTATTATAAACATTTTTTTTATTTGTTATTATTTTTTTGTGGCGGGAAAACCATGAATTTGGTAGTTATGTTTCGCGCGTCAATTTCAGCTTCTCTTCTGCTGCGATTTCCGCCTCGACTTTTCGATCATTTGGGCGACTTTTTTTATTTGATAAAGGCTCGCAAAGATACAGAGGAACTTACATGTAAACCTTTCAGAAATCTTCTTCTTCTTCTTCTTCTTCTTCTTCTTCTTCTTCTTCTTCTTCTTCTTCTTCTTCTTCTTCTTCTTCTTCTTCTTCTTCTTCTTCTTCTTCTTTCTTCTTTTTAAAAAAAAAAAAAAAAAAAAAAAAATTGAAATCATTTAGAAAATGTTATAAATACATCGTAAATAAAATTACGGCTTGTAGTAGCTTTGATGTTCATGGCTTGCAAAGTATCCGTTCTAAGATGGTGATAACATCGATCGCACTTTCGCCTTAACCCGTAATAAATAGCTTTCGATGTTCACCGTTATAGAACATCTAGTACAAATAAACTTGTAATGAATAACTGTAGGTAAAATAACTTGATGTTTAACGCATAGAACATCTGTTACAAATAACTGTAATGAATAACTGTAGTAAATAACTTTGATGTTCACCGTATAGAACATCTGTTACAAATAACTGTAATGAAATAGTAGTAAATAACTCTGATGTTTACCCATAGAACATTAATCTGTTCTAAGACGTTATCTATTCGATCACACTTGAATAAACTGTAAATTAGCTTTGATGATTCACCCGCATAGAAACATCTGTTACAAATAAACTGATAATGAATTAACTGTAATAAATAAGAAATTTGCGGTATTCCACCGCATAGAACATCTGTTACACAATTAACTGTAATGAATAACTGTAGTAAATAACTTTTGATGTTTACCGCGCATAAGAACATCTGGACAAAATAACTGTACATGAATAAATACTGTAGTTACCGCATAGAACATTGTATCTGTTCTAAGACGATAATCTAATCGATCACACTGAATAAATGTAGTAAATAGGTTTGATGTATTACTTGCATAAACATATCTGTTCTAAGACGGTGAACTAATCGATCACACTGAAATAACGGTTAAAAAATAGGTTTGATGTTCCCACTGGCATAGAACCATATCTGTCCTTAGATGTTCCGTTTGTAGTCGATCATAGTTAGTAGGAAAAATAAATCCAAAAACAACATTTCACCTCACTTGTAGCACTATGATGTTTGAAGCTTAGAAACAGAAACTGTCTGAGTTGAGCAAGCTCATTATGTCACATTGGCAGTGGACACATTCAACACACTATGAGTTTTTGATTGCTTAGGAACAGAAAAAACTGTTCAGAGTTACAGCAAAACTCATAAATAAAACAAAAATAACTTAAACATATTATTGATGATTGTTGCTTAGAAGCAGATCTGCTCTAAGTGAGCAGACTCATATGTTACTGAGAAATAGGTAAAATAAAATACTTATTTGAAAACTACATAACAGATTTGTTTTAAAACAGCAGACACATCCAACAAATTAAATAAACAAAAATACTTAACAGACTAGCCTTGAGTGGACTGTAAAGTCTTTGCTAGTCGGTTTCTTCTTCTTCTTCTTCTTCTTTCTTCTTTCTCTTCTTCTTCTTCTTCTTCTTCTTCTTCTTCTTCTTCTTCTTCTTCTTCTTCTTCTTCTTCTTCTTCTTCTTCTTCTTCTTCTTCTTCTTCTTCTTTTTTTTTACTACTTTCTTCTTCTCTTCTTCTTCTTCTTCTTCTTCTTCTTCTTCTTCTTCTTCTTCTTCTTCTTCTTCTTCTTCAGTAAAACTATAACCTAAGGAAATTGTTCTGAGGCAACTAAATTAGATTATATCTTCCACAATTTGGAAATTTTTGTTTAGTTTCTTCTCCTTATATTTCCGTATCGCTTTTTTCTCTCTTTTCATCGTTTAGTTTCCTATGTTTCATTTCCTTCAGGGCTCATTTCTTATTTCCTTGCTTTATCTGAAACGTTGCTTTATACTCTTTAAATGCTGAGTCATCAATTAACATGTTGTTGTTGTTGGTTTTCCGTTTGGGGGATGCCATTGTTTAGAAGTTATTCCTCTCACCGTTTACACGGATTCATCATACAACAAATAAAAGATCATATACTATACATATACATATATATATATATATATATATATATATATATATATATATATTATATATATATATATATAATATATATATATATATCATATATATTATATATATATATATATATATATATATATATATATATAATATATATTACAGTTCTCACCTTTCTCACCATCCATCATGTTATGGTATTCCTGTGAGGTGATACTCCTCCAGAATCTTCTTCACCTCCACTTTCTCTATCCAGGTCGGTATCCACTCTAATATCTCTCTTAATCTCTCCCTTTCCTCCATTTTTTTCGCGTGTCCATACCATTTCAACTAGTTTCTCTCCACACATTCCAAAACCGTCACCATCCCCACTTCATTCCACATATTCCCAACCACCTCGTGCAGGTCTTTGGCTTTTGGTTTTATCATTGCCGCATCAACTGCACATACAAACGTGTGCTCTCTATTCTTCCTTATAAACATACTTTTAAGACACCGGTCCAGGTAAAGTGCAAAGAGCAGCGGTGACAATACATTCCCCTGTCTCAACCACATCCTCACACCAAACCACCTCTAACTTCCTCCTGCTCTAATCATATTTATCAGTTTTCCTTACATGCTTTTGATGGCTGTTATCAATCTTTGCGGTGTGCCATACACCAGGTCTTCAAAGACCCAACACATCCTGTCTCTTTTAATAATGTTGAATTCCTTTTCTAAGTCTATGAATGTCTCATATGCCTTCCCATTCCACTCCATGGTTTTCTCTGTCAGCATCTCCATCTTCTTTCAGGTTTGTCGTAGTTTTCCTTCGTCTGAAACCACCGTGTTGCCATTTTCCTCAATGTTCTCTCCAAGATTCTCTCATATATTTTACTCCCTCCTTTCAATTCAGTTATAATTTCCACATATTTCTTCCTTCTTATATATTAGGTAAATTACTGCTTTCCATCATTCAGTTGGTCATTTTCCTCAAATATCCTTTTCATATATAGAGTCGATTTTAAAATAATTCTTGCAATTTAGTTAATTCCATGGTCCTGTCTTGAACAGCTGTCATAATTGAATCCATCGTATTCTGCGCCATCTCCTTTCACCGTAAGATCCTTTTTAATGTATTGATAACTGAACAATCCCCTTCGACGTAGTCCATATCCTATTCATTACTCATTGTCAATATACCCCACCGCTCTTCTTATAGGTAGCTTTTCCACCCACTTCTCTCCTCTTTTACCTCCACGTACAAACAACTCCCACTGGAACATGTTAACACCTTCCAACATACCTAACGAAACTCCTCTTCCCCACGAAGACGATTCGCCCCCTATATCAGAAGAACTTGCATCTCGGGGATATTCCTGAGCTTCCTCTCCAAATGCCTCTTGGCCATTGCATACTTATAAAAAGTTTTCTTAGTGCCCGTACATCAATCCCTCCATCGCCTCAATCTGAAGTTTCTATGGTCTGTCTATAGTACCATAGGTTTTCCTCCCTACATCCACTCACTTATCCCTGGCATTTCTACCCTGCAGTTCTCCATATCCTCTCTCTAATTATACTTCCCGTCTATGGTTCTAGCCCCATCCCGTCTTCACTTCAATTTCCATTGCAACACTAAATGTTCGTTCTGAGTTTAACCTCCTCTAATTCAGCCCATACACAGAACATATCCCCTACCTTCTTTCCTCTCCCTCCATGAGTTCCACTGTTCGGTTCATTTCCCAACTACTCCATCAGTAATTTCTCATGCAAATCCAATACCTTCCGCATTTTCGTGTTCTTTCTGTTCCATGCTCTGGTTATTCTTGTGGGGATTCTTTTCATTAAATTACTCCGTCCATCATATTTATCTTCACAACTCAATCACTCCATCATTCACCCACACACAGCATCTCTTTCTTTGTTTTCTTCCTTCATTTTATGTACTCTTTTTTAAAATCTTCACACCAGACCACGCTTAATGCCTAGTACCATTGGTTTGGTCTTTTTCTCATATCCGCGACAATCCTTGCCTGAAATCTTCGAGTCGCGTACGACATTCCTCAATGGCAACAAACGCCTACTCAAACATCCTCACAAATGTCGGTAGGTTAACCCCAAACTCATGATTTAATCCATTTGACTATCGACTCTACTCCTTATACCTCTGTTCCTCTGGCACTCCATCAATTGTTACCCCTCCTGTTCCCAACTCAATTACCTTCCCGTACTTTTAAAATGTTCCTTAAAGACATTAGGATCATAAATACACCTGGCACACTCTTTTCTTATCAATAGATGCTTGCATACATGTGTCTTCTCTATCAATAATTTCTCTCCCCCTACTTAAATTGCATAACTCCTAACTCGTCTCTCACTGCCTTCTTACATCTCTCTACTTCTATACTAACTCAATTAATCGGTAATAGTATTAACGTATATATATATATTAAAATATAATTTATAATGAATATAACTTATAACTTATAATACTATATACAAATAATACAATATAAACATACTCAATATATATATTAATATAATAATATAATAAATATAATAATATATATATATGAATTATAATATATAATATAAAAATATATAATATATATATTATATAATAATATATATATATATATATAAATAAATATATATAAATATATATATAAAATATATATATATATATTATATAATATATATTAAAATATAATATATATATATTATATATATAAGAAGTTTGACCTCCTGCAGAGCTTTCTGTTTCAATTTGTGTGAGGAGAGTCAACTTCTCGCGAAGAGTTTCAACTCAAGGCGATATCGGACCCACCCGTCAAAACCTTTTCCACGACGAATCCTGTTAACCAATACAATATCATATATTAATAAATTAACTTGTAATTGATAATACATTGAAAAATTAATTGGAATTTAAGTTTTATTGAGGCATTGATTATGAAATTCTGGAAGGAACTCTCAAAAGGGTAAAGAAGAGAGGTCAAGTATTGTGAACACCCCTTTAGTAACTCACCCGATATCCAAGAGGAGGGGATATTCGAAGAGATTGAGAGTAAAACCCAACATGAAGAAGTAACCCTATAAAGATATTGGTTCAACGATAATAAAGGCGGAAACAACAACTTCAAGTACGTGAGACGACCCTTTAGAAAACTACCGAGAAAGGGAGAATTTACGGGAAATGAGTAACCCCCAGAAGAAGTAACCCTATAAAGAGGGGTTTCAACGAAGGCAAAAAAAAAAAAAAAAAGATCAAGTGCGATAATGACACCCCTTTAACCCCGAGAAAAGTCTTACGTAATGCTTTACTTTCATTCGGATAAAGATTTGTGAGACAATGCGAAAAAATCACAAAATTTTTTCAATAATGATAAATGAATTGAATAAGACTAATTGATCATATTCTGAAAAAGAAATATCTAGATCCGATTTATTGAATTATAATGTATGTGTACGTGAATGTATTTGTCTAAGTGCACTGCAACTGTTATGTACGAGCTATGTTGAATGTGTGTTGTGGTGAAATGTGTTGTGTGTTGTGTTGTATAGTTAAGAAGAATATTAATCCATAATCAATACTTGCAAATCTCTTGATTACATTAAAGTGTAAATGTTAGCGTGAAGCATTAAATTCCAATTTTATGTTAATTTGAAATATAATATAGATTAAAGGCTATAACTACATAATATATATATATATATAATTATAAATATATATAAATAATATATATACTATATATATATAATATATGAAAATATAAATATTAAATAATAATAATATATATATATATAATATATATAAATATTATATATTATATATATAATAATATATATAATAATATAATATAATATTATAATAATAATATAAATATATAAAATTATCTAAATATAAATATATATATATATATATATATAATATATATATATATATAATTAATATATATTAATATAAATATAATAAATATTAATTATATATATAAATAATATTATAATATATATAATATAATATATAATTTAATTTGATTAAGGGTAAAAGCGTCAGAGTAACTTATCTCCCTCTTGTAGTTTTAATATTGTGATAATCTGGAAAACTTACTCATAAAAAAAGAGGATGAGTTTGTTTTGGCCATCGCTGAGGTAAGTGCCAACCCTTCCACCCCCTTACTCCCAGGAAGGACATACTCCGTGTAGGTAGAGAGTCTGCTTTCTTTCTCCTCATTTCAGAAGGACAATCTTCCTAGTAGGGTGAGTCGTCGCAGTGAATCCTTTCTCTCACGCTTACTACTTGAAAAATCTAGTAAATGAAATTAGATTAGGAACTATATATATATATATATATAATAAATAAAATAAATATATAAATATATATAATATAATAAAATAATAATATTATATATATATAAATATATAATATAATATATATATTATAATATAATATTTTATATATATATATATATAATATTATTAATATATATATAATAATATATAATATAAAAAATATATAAATTAATATATATAATATATATATATATATATATATATATATATATAATTTAAGTTGTATTAAACGTATTCCAAGAGCGCCCCTCTGTGGCTGTGTTACAATTATGTTATGCGAATTGGGCTGTGCCA
>JABUQX010013164.1:47500-52500 GCA_015478945.1 Trachelipus rathkii | reverse complement strand
GTAAGTTACATACTCAATAAACTGCCCATTCAATGATTTCTTTAATCCAAGTTCAGACAAAAATCAAAATGCTAATTAATAAAATATTCTTTAAATTTTTAAGATAAAGACAACAACAAATAATCACTCGATATATTAAATACGTAATAAATAATCGAAATAACGATATTATTAAATGAGTAATCAATATATGGAGCAAATCTTTCACTCAAAGTAATTAAGACTATTAAGGAACAGATCCAAAGTTTCGAAACAAAACCAAAATACCAAAAAAAAAACTTTATAGTCTCTTCTCCAGTTTCTACCAAACTTCGAGTGTAATCGAAACTTTAATTTCAGAACAACAACAACAACAACAACAGCAACAACAACAACAACCAACAACAACAACAACAACAACAACAACAACAACAACAACAACAACAACAACAACAACAACAACAACAACAACAACAACAACAGTCGTAACAACGGAGTAAGAAGCCTTAGTTTATAGATTGTTTAGGAATTGGTTAAAGCATGTCAAATCGGACATACTCCTAAAACAATTTAATTGGCTGTCAGGAATATATATATATATATATATATATTATATATAATATATATATATATATATATATATATATATATATATATATATATATATATATATATATAAGGCATGGCGGCGTATGCTGCGCTGATGTTAGGTCCAAAATATGTGTTGAAAATGTTGAAGTTGTCAGAAAAATTTGAAGAAGGAGAAAAAAAATAAAGAAAAAATGGAAATGTAGGAAGAGTCAGAAGTAAATGGTTTGAATAGTTCCTCCAATGTCAATGATACTGATGAAACAGGAGAACCACCAAAGGAACAAAAGAAAAGGAAGTCCAAAGGTGCTGAAGGATCATTAATCATTGAGGTAGCTGCCCAGGATGCGGAAATGAAAACACCTAAAAAGAAAGAGACTCAGTATTGAAGAAGTGGAAGCAAAAATTATTAACACACTACTCTTGAGATTTCATTAAATGAAAACTCATTAGGGAAGTCTGCTAAGAAGAAGAAAAAGAAAAGAAGAAACACTCAAAAATGGAAGAGGTAGAAGAAACTTCTGCTTATTAGTTTATTAATGTAGATCCTTTGATGATCATGAATGAATATGAAAAGGTTACTAAGAAGAAGAATAAATGGAAGTCAAAGGCTAATGAAGAAAAAGGAAATATCTTTAGATATCATTATTATTATTTTTATTATTTTCTGTCTCCTCCTTGAAGTAGGCCCTACCCGTGTGTGGGGACAATCTGTTAAATATATATATATATATATATATATATATATATATATATATATATATATATATATATATATTATATATATATATATATATATATATATATATAATATATATATATATTTAAAGAGGATTTCATGGTTGCTAAAAGGCATTTCAAGTAGAAGAACCGTTATGACCGTTAAATTTGGCGGGAAATTCAAAATTTTGAAAGGCGTTAAAAGTCTTTGTAAAAAATAGTGCGCATATTTGAACAACAATAAAAATAAAAACAATAAAAATATAAAAAATCAAAAAAAAAATCAAATTTTCACCTAAAAAATAAATGTTAAAAAATGAAAAAAAAAATCACATTTTCTTTTCTTGATTTTTACTTTTTCATTAAAGTGGAAGTTTAATATTTATTTATAGAAAATTGAAATAAAAAAATATAAATATTTTTATTTCAAAAGTTTCCGCACAATGAAAATATACTCAACTAATTTAAAGGAAAAAATGGAAAATAGGGTGGTTAAGTCAGTAGAATGGGTAATATTTAATTCTAAAAATTGAATGTACAAATCTATGTAAAAAAACACAGCCTCTTTTATATATATATAAATAATATATATATATATATATATATAATATATATATATATATATATATATTATATATATATATATATATATATATATATATATAATATATAACCATACTTATATATATATATATATATATATATATATATATAATATATATATATATATATAATAATATATATTATATTTATAATATATATATCATATATTATATATATATACTATATATATATATATATATATATATATATATATTATATATATATATATATATATATATATATATATGGGTGTTTTATTTTTAAAAAAAATATATATTGATATTTTTTAAATTAAAATAATATGTATATTATATAATAATATATATATATATATATATATATATATATATATATATGATATAATATATATATATATATATATATATAATATATATATATATATATATATATATATATATATACTGTGTTTTATTTAAAAAAAACTAGTTATTGATTTGAGGATTTATTGAATTACACTAATATTATTTTTTAATTTTTAACATTTTGTACGTCGATTTTTCTTCAAATTTATGGAATTTATCGTATAATAATAATAGAAAATATGAAATTTTAAATATTTAGTAATATATAAATTTTAAATATTAAGTATTGAGTATAAAGTATATAAAGTATAAATATTAAGTAATATATATTTTAAAATGTCTAGAAGCTAACTCTAAATTTGTGTGATATGTGCCATCGGAATGGAATATGTTTGCTGAGAGTCATAGGTGCCTTGTTTTGATATTGAAGGTTCAAGGCAAAGATCTTTAAGAGTTGCTCAAAGACACTTTTGCCATCCTTGACACTTTTTAGCAGTTTTTGATACTTTCAGCACCGTTCGCCTTTTTTGGTATTTTTTAACACTTTTTGCCCCGTTGACACTTTTGACACTATTGACACTTTTTGGCACCTTTTGATACTTTTGGCACTAGAAGTTCAAACTTTCAGTATTTAAATTTGTTGAGATTAATTAAGATTATGGAATCTGAGCTCGAAGTGATTTAACCGGTAAATTTTTGTGGACCCGAATCGGTAATGGACCAGGAATCCGAAACCGGAGATGGTTTGAAATTCGCAAAGTAGTTTTAATCCGAACCGGATGTGGAATCAGAGTTCCAATATAATTGGAACCGGAATTGAACCCGGAATCCGCTTGTCTTGTAATCGAATCCACAGTCATTTTCTAAGATAGCGTTTGGTCACTGAAGGTTCAAGGATCAGTTCTTTAGATTTACCATGTCAAACATCAAACTTAACAACGTTTTAACTTTGAAAAATATTTATTTTAAAAGTTTAGTATCTAGTTTAGTAAAGTACATTATTATATTATTATTATTATTATTATTATTATTATTATTATTATTATTATTATTATTATTATTATTATTATTATTATTATTATTATTATTGTTTTTATAAGTTTTACTTTTAACTTCCAATTCTCTGAATAATTTCTTTTGATTTTCATTTAATTTTCTTAATACTAGTCTAGAAAATAATTTGCAAAGAAAGTAAGAGGCATATTTAAATTTATTAGTTTCTGACCGGTTTCGTCCGTAAACGTCGGACATCTTCAGAGTTTCGATTCTAACATTTGAATGAATTATATAATAAAAGATTTAAAAAATTAAAATTAAAAATTAGATTTTAGATTTTAGTATTTCATATTATATTTAATTTAAGTGACAATACGTTGAACTTTATGTTAATGTCTGGTTTTAGATGTTTTATGTAGTAAGCCTCAGCTATTTTCAGTTTTTGAGCTTCGCATGAGGAGTGTAAAATTTTGAATGACTGTGAGATATCAGGTATAGTTGTTTTGTTATGTTCAGTGAATAAATGTTCGTATATTTTACTAGGTTTAAAGCGGTGTTGGTATGCCCTATCTGTTAATCTATTAGTCGTGTAACCAATATACGTCGACGTACAGTCAGACTCGGGACATGTGAATTGGTACACGACATGGTGATTAACTGAAAGGGTATCCTTAGTAGAGAAGCAGGAAGAAAGTTTTCTTGTTTTGTGGTATAGTTTAACTGTGATTTTTGTGTTACTTGTAGATTTAATGTGGGTGTTAATAATGCCGCGTAGGCATTTTTCCTCTTTATCAAAGTCTTTTGCATTGGAAGTTTTAAAATAAAATTTAATGCTTTCAGAGTTATTATTCGTATTGTCCTGTTTTTTATAGAGTTTGCTGATGGTTTTGTTTATTATTTTTTCCGTTAAATTTAAAGGGTGGTTACAGTTGATCAGGTTCTGTTTAATTCTTTGAACTTCAACATCAAAAGATTCCCAATCCGAGCACAATTTATAAGCCCTATATATGAGTGTTTTTACAATTGAATTCTTATATACTTCACCTCTGGGCCCTACATTCGCTGACTTTTACATGGCGGAGCTAGAAAATGGAATTTTGAGGGAAAACAATACATTCAACCCAGTCTTTTATGTAAGATATGTTGACGACACCCTTACTATATTTAGGAACCATACGGACATTCATCAGTTTATCAATTACTTGCAAAGCCATTCTTGCCTCAAATTCACATCTGAAACATCTCTAAATAATATTATTAACTTTTTGGATATTAAAATCAAAATTAATGATGATGGAACTTTTTCCACAGGCATACATGTCAAGCCAACTGATAATGGTCTGTACCTTAATTACAGCTCCTACTCCCCAGAAGTATATAAGAATTCAATTGTAAAAACACTCATATATAGGGCTTATAAATTGTGCTCGGATTGGGAATCTTTTGATGTTGAAGTTCAAAGAATTAAACAGAACCTGATCAACTGTAACCACCCTTTAAATTTAACGGAAAAAATAATAAACAAAACCATCAACAAACTCTATAAAAAACAGGACAATACGAATAATATCTCTGAAAGCATTAAATTTTATTTTAAAACTTCAAATGCAAAAGACTTTGATAAAGAGGAAAAATGCCTACGCGGCATTATTAACACCCACATTAAATCTACAAGTAACACAAAAATCACAGTTAAACTAGGGCTTTTTTTGGAAATGGCCCCGCAGATCGGGCATACCAACACCGCTTTAAACCTAGTAAAATATACGAACATTTATTCACTGAACATAA
>JABUQX010013164.1:17500-20000 GCA_015478945.1 Trachelipus rathkii | reverse complement strand
ACTTTTTAAAAATTAACATAAGTAGGAAAATATAAAAGAAAATATATAAATATTTTATTAAATATTTGTATTATGAAATATATAATAAGGTGTGTGGGTGTGTGTGTGTGTGTGTGTGTGTGTGTGTGAGAGAGAGAGTAGAGAGAGAGAGAGAGAGAGAGAGAGAGAGAGAGAGAGAGGAAGAGAGAGAGAAGAGAGAGAGAGATACCGAATTGCAATAAATAAATAAATAAATAAATAAATAAATAAATAAATAAATAAATAAATAAATAAATAAATAAATAAACAAAAACTTAATAAATTTAAAAAGCAAAAGTAACAAAAAGTACAAAGAAAAAATCCGAAAATTAATTTAACTTCGTGTTTTTCAATTCAAGTTCTTAAATTCAATTTCTGGTTTTAGTTTCAATGTTTTACCATCGCAAATATTAATATTAATTAATAAAAAAAATAAAAAGTATTTTAGATAAATTTGTAATTTTTAAGACTCTTTTGTATATAATAATAATAATAATAATTATAATAATAATAATAATAATAATAATAATAATAATAATAATAATAATAATAATAATAATAATAATAATAATAATAATAATAATAATAATAATAATATTTTCTTTATGAATGATAATGATAATATAATAATGATAATAATATAATCAATAATAATAATATAATAATAATAATATATTAATAATAATAATAATATAATATAATATAATAATAATAATAATATTAATAAATAATAATATTAATATAATAAAATTTAGATAAGTAATAATATATTTGGCATAGTTGCTTCTATTTTTTAAATAATTCTTTATTTTCAGAAGATAATTAAGGACTATTCTTAGAATAAAAAGAAGCTAAAGGCTTTAATATTGTACCAATATTTTGCCTGTATACTTCAGGCATGCATATTTATAATGCAGTTTACAAATAATACATTTCAAAATATTAAAAATCTAAAATTATTTAACATTAATTGTGAAATTTAAAATATTTCGGATGAACAATAAAAAAAACTTACATTATTTTGCAATACAGGCTATTACCATCATGGATACTAGGCGCACTGGTAAACGACTCAAATTTCAAAAAACATTCAAGGATTCATTCATTTAATTAAATTTCAAATTGATGTCTGACTGGCTTAAGTTTTTTAATAAAAAGAGATTCTGATATACGAGATAGTTGAATTGCAGACTTGAAATAAGATTTAAACAACTAAGCATTTACTGTAGGATGGGGATTTGCGTTCAGTCGTGTAATGCTCCTATATTTTATTGGGTTTATAGTTTATACCTGTGTTGCATAATTCGGGCTCTTAAAGCGTTAGTTGTGTTCCCGCATAAGAGGAATTCCATCCTCTTTCTTTGCAATTAAATTCGATATACACAAAATACACTTTTGGGTAATCCTTCGAACAATTGACCACGGGTATAAAATTGAGGACCTCGAGACGATGTTTTGTAAGTAGCTTCGCTTTTTTTCTGACTTTAACCAATGTTACTTGACATTATGTTTAATTTTGCTCTTCTCTGGTAAAGTTTGTCAAATTTAATGATTTAAAGTAAAAAGTGCTTTGCAGGTACACCTAGCATCCATGATTATAGCCGTATTTGCAAAATAATGTAAACTTTTTTAGTTTTTCATCGAAATTATTTTTTAAACTTCAAATTAATGTAATTAATTTTTAGATTATTTTATTTTGAATAGATATTATTCTGTAACTGCATTATTAATAATTAGTTAACCGTGATCATGCCTGAAGTATACAGGCGAAATATTGGTACATTATTAATGGTTTTAACTTCTTTTTATTCTAGAATAGTCCTTAATAAATTTTCTTCTGAAAATAAAGAATTATTTAGAAGAATAGAAAGAACCTGCAATAATAATAATAATATAATAATAATAATAATAATAATATAATAATAATAATATATAATATAATATAATAATAATAATAATAATATAATAATAATATAATAATAATAATAATAATAATAATAATAAAATTAATAATATTTTCTACTTAGTAATCACACGGATAATATATTTAAATTTTATTATATATTACCAAAATTTTATTTATTTCGAGTGTTAGTCCACAGAATTTTTCTCCTTCTAAATTTTAACAGATGCCATTCAGAATAAAAAACAAGAATTAGACTTTGACAAAAGGAATTTTCCTAAGCTTTGTCTTTTAATCTCAACTGAATGGCGTTGCTTCAATCTCCAGTCAAAAATGAGACACAAAAGCTTCTTCCTTCATGGCAGTTTCGGTGATTTTATTTCCTTCAAAGACCAAGTAATTAAATTCTTCCAAAGTTTCCTCTTCAACATCTTGAAATCTTTTTAAAAGATATTTCGACTACTTACAGTAATCATCTTCGAGCGACTAAAAACAATTTTTCAGATTTGACATCTTTTCATAATTTTTACTCTTAATGATTTCACGCAAAATATATTTAATTTTTTATATGTTCACAAA
>JABUQX010013164.1:10000-12500 GCA_015478945.1 Trachelipus rathkii | reverse complement strand
ATATTATATATATTATATATTATATAATTCTATATAATCTATATATAATATATATAATGTATATATATATATATATATATATTATATATATATATATATATATATATTATATATAATTATTTAGTATATATTATATATTATATTACGGGCCAAACTAAGAGTTATACCCGCATGATATCTCGAAACTAAGATAGGTACAAGAAACTGATAACATATATGGAATTCAGGTTGAAATTTGATATGGAAAATGAAAAAAAAAAAATTTTTTTAGTTCTTTTTATTTTTTTTTATATCTCCAAAACTACCATAGGTACAAGAAAACTAATAACAGATATGGAATCAGCGTGTGAAATTTGTATGAAAAAAAGGACAAAATTTTTTTTTGCTAAAAACAAAAATTTGAAATCAGCGTATGAATTTTTTAGGGGCTCGAGCCAACGGTGGGACAGAAGGGGGACGAAGTCACCCAGTCGTCCCCAGGAGGCGAGCAGACCCCGGACTCTTTGCATCTATGCGGTTTACCCTGGGGTATTCTTTTGGTTAAAAAAAGAAGGTCCCCTTTTCTTTCATACAAATTTCATACACTGATTCTAAATATGTTATTAGTTTTTCTTGTACCTATCGTAGTTTTGGAGATATATATATATATATATATATAAAAAAAAATAAACAATAATTTTTTTTTTTCATTTTCCACAGTTTCATTTAATTATTGAAATAGGTTTTATAGTTTTCTTGTACCGATCTTAGTTTCGAGATATGCATGCGGGTAACTTCTTTAAGTTTCAGCTTATATAGGTATATATATGTTACATATATAATATATATATATATAGTATTTATATTATATATATTATATTATTTTATATATATATATATTATATATATATTATATTTATATATTTATATTGATATATATTATAATATATAATTATATTTATGAAAATTATATATATATATATTTATATATTTATATTATATATAATATATACTATCTAATATATATATATATATATATAGTGTATCTTTATTTCACCTATATATATATATATATATATATATATATATATATATTGTAAACTTCGCATCTTACGGGGACTGCCCAATTATAAGAAGAACTTCTCTAGATAATTGCTACCTAGGATCCCGGCGACGAAATCTAACCCGAGCCCATTGCCTTGGAATTATGTCTCTCTACCTATTGAGCTATGTATCATTTAAGTAAGATAAATTATAAAAATTAAAAATTTAATATTTATATTATTTAAAACTAGAATTTCTTTCAGAATGCACAACTTCTTAATCGAGAAGTGATTCTTCAGAATTATTTATTAAGAATTTATAACATTTGATAATAATAATAATATTTTATAATATTTAATACGCTAATATTTTGCAAGGGTTAGAATTAAAGTTAAATTTAATGCAGAATGATTTCCTTGAAGTAAATAAGGATTTTGGGGTATTGGGGCATCTAAACCCCATTCTCAGCCTCATCTAAATTAACTTGAACTTTATATGACGATTTAATTATATTCATTCGTACAAAGGCAAAATATTCATTTAAAAAAGCAACAAATCAATTTTTAACGTGAAATTTATAAAATTATTCCTAACCTTAACGCTAACCCTACTCCCTAACCCAAACCGTACGCCCTAACCCAAACCCAAACCGTACGCCCTAACGTAATTTTGAGAGTTAGAAAAAAATAGAAAAAAATTTCATACACTAAAGAACAAAAAAAGAAAAGGAAAAGAAAATGGCTTTCAATAAAGGTGTCGTGTTTCTTTGTTTTTTTTTAAATACAAATGCTTAAAATAATGTCGGGGGAAGGGTGGGGGTGGGGGGGGGGGTGGGGGTAGTCTGTGAGGTTTGGGGAAATAAATTTTATTCTGGTTGGTTGTCCTTTTTTTTAATATCCTTTAGGTATTTTGAAGTAAGAAGAATGGAGTTCTGGATCATATCAAGTTTTATTTCGCCTGGTATTTTGTTATACTTCTTCGTATTATATATATATATATATATATATATATATATATATATATATATATATATATATATTAATATAGTATATATGATATATATATATATATATCTATATATAATATACTATATTATATATTGAATTGTTCAATTGGTTTTCCTTTTTGTAATATCATTGCAATATTTAAGGGGGGATGTAGCCATTATGTTGATTCTATGTTCTTTTAAAGATCGGTGCGAAGTCAGAGCAGAGTTAGTGGTATTGTTGGTTAAATCATATTTATGTTGGTATAGTCTTCTAGGCAAATCGTTGGTTTCGCCTATATATATATATATATATATATATATTATATATTATATTATATAGTATATATATATATACGTTATATATATAGATGTATATTTATATATGTATATTGTATGATTAATTATATATATATATACTATATATATATATATATATATCTATATATATATATATATAATATTATTATTTATATATATATTATATATATA
>JABUQX010013164.1:0-5000 GCA_015478945.1 Trachelipus rathkii | reverse complement strand
CTTGCACGGTTTTGATTCCCTGAGGTGCCTTTAAAGACTTCTCCACACCACCTCCAGTTAATT
The DNA here is from genome assembly GCA_015478945.1 of Trachelipus rathkii. Classification (NCBI taxonomy): domain Eukaryota; kingdom Metazoa; phylum Arthropoda; class Malacostraca; order Isopoda; family Trachelipodidae; genus Trachelipus; species Trachelipus rathkii. The sequence goes on along the minus strand of JABUQX010013164.1, from coordinate 4,937 downwards.
GGTTTCGTAGATTTGGGTTCGATTCCCTGAGGTGCAGTTTTAAGACTTCTTCCACACCACGCTCACGTGGGTACTTAGCTCAGTCACGTGAGCATTTTATCGCTTCCTTTTTTGTATTCTCTCGCACTTTAACTTTATAAGGAGAGGTTACTTATCAATCTTCTTACACCCAACCCGTCACACGGTGGGTCATCGTTGAACCCTTCTGCTCAGTGGGTATAGAAAGACGAAGAGACTCGTTGTGATCGGTGCCGAGCGAGAGAGTTCGTGCCTTCTCTATTAGCACTCAACCTTACCCTCCGTCACACATTTCTCACCAACCTCCAGCAACTGAACCGAAAGCGGCCGGCAGTAGTACAGTCTTATTAAGCGCGAGCAATCACTATATACTTGTGTCATACTTTGAGTTGAGGAGTTCCCTCTCATAGAAGTCCTGTCTTCCTTAAAGACCTGAGCATATGTTTCACAAATCGTACCGAGGACACAGTTTCGAGAGGGAGACGCTGCAAACTGCTACTTCAGTTTTTTACTTTTGGTTTCCCTGGGTTTTTTTTTAAAGATTTTTTGCTTGGCGGAGCGTTTCGATTCCCCTGAGGTGCTGTTTAAAGAACTTCTCCACACCACTTCAGTTCCTTGTTGTGCTTAGATGTTTGACGTGATATGCGATTACCACCTAAACGCAATTGATTGTGACCCGTTGTGAGAAGACGTTCTACCGGAAACAGCTAACACGGCAACAAGTCGAAACTCTTATTTCCAAACCTCGAGGTGCTAAGTAGCTATTGTTGTCACTGAGAGTATCTCTGGAAAGGTTCAGAATATTGGCGGAGCTAGGAAGCGCGTGACTGTGGGGTGACAAAGACTTCCTCCCGCGACCACACAAAAAACCCAGCACCATTATCATGCTGAAGCTTACGGCTGAAAGCTTGCTTATGTCAGGACTCATCTGAGGTTCAATTCACCACCTTGCAAGGTTGCCTCATTATAAAGACTCTCTTTGGTCACCACCGCACTAAGGTTACCTTGCTTCTGTGAGACTTTCTCGAAAGGCATTTCTGACCTCAACCAGCACGCTGGCATTCGTGAGATATACTGCGCCGTTTCACGAGGCTAGCAGTTCGATCCGCTCGAACTCTTGTTCTGGTGCTCCTGTAGAGTTAGCCGCGCACGAGCGGTTCACGAGCAAGTGGCCCCCGCGCAACGGCCGCGAACGTCAGCAGCCACGAACACTCCCAGACATCGAGCGCGGCCAAAATGAAATCTGAAAAACTCCTCAAAAGTCATTTTACCCATAATGTACTGGTTGAGATTTGAGGGTCGATATTTCTCCCTGAGGCGATGCTAGTTCTTGTAGTTACGTATTCTCACACAGGGACGTTTTCGCAGGCGGAGGCAGCTGTGTCCAGCAGGCTGAAGAAACGAACCAGCCGAGGAGCAGCTGATTAAGTCAAAGTGTGTCTGAAACTGAAATATACTCATTTGCACATCTGACGCAATATGCCACTGTGTATATGCAACTCTCTCTGTGAAAGATCATGTGGTCAGCAGACCCCAATCCGCAGCAGCGAAACGGACGGAATAGCCTCTGCGGACAAGCTCCCCCAACTCGCTATCCAGTGAAACCACAGCTACGTTTGTTCTGTACCGATTTTGCATTTTTCATTAACGTGCCCACCTGCAAAGGGCTTTCCGTTAAATTTAAATTGGGCAAAGCCGTGCTGTTAATCACAGGGCAACACTCACCCAACACCTCAAGTTACCTGTGTTATGTCACAAAATCGGTCGGAGGTATTACAGAGTAGAACCCGCGCCCTGAGGGTGCTCTTGCGAAGCAGACTTCGATATCTCACGACAGCAGTTTTTTTTTCACTGATTTCACACAAGGAAAAACCCTCAGCGTGAGATGTCTTAGTGTCATTTAGAGTTTCTGCAGAGTACTCGGAGGCCCCAGGAGGTTAGCCTTCCTTACATAGATTTTCATCCTTTCACACCCACCATTTCGACCAAAGAAGCGGTTGGTGTATCAAGTTATACTATGTTATTTGTAGATTTGAGGTTCGAAATTCCCGCTTGACGGTGCCTTTAAAAGAAAACTGCTTTTCTTCTTCTCCTCCAACGCACCCTCCACAGTTACTGAGTGTCCGTGCTATGAGTGGATTTGAGGTTCGTAACTGTTCACCAGCACTGAAGGTTGCCATTTAAAGACCGCTCTTCTACAAGCAGCTATGAGCCCACAAAATCCCGCCAGTTAGGACTTGATTCTACTGTCGAAGGTTTGAAGGTCGAATTCCGCGCTCTGAAGTGCTTTACTCGCGAAACGACTTTCGTCCCAAACACCACGCACCAGTTCTGAAACTTATCTCGCAACGAAAAAAGTGGAACTTTACTTCTCGCACTATCGGTTCGAACTTCCTCATGCAGGGTGAGCACCTATGTAATATCAGGACACGTTTGATATCACTCCCAAGCAAGATCACGCCAGGCGAATCACGAGAACGTCAAAAAATTTAAGGGGATACATACATATCCTCGGGTGACTAACAAGCGCAGGATGTTCGGGATTTGACTATGTACGCTTGTTCTGTTAGGAGAATTATGCGGAGGTTTCCCGCTTGCCGTGAGCTTTTAGCACCGTGTGTCCACGGACCTCGTGTACACAACCAATTTTGGTAAAACATCCCACGGCGGAGTTTTTATAACCTAACAACTACGGTCCAGTTCACTTGTTCTGTCGATTTCGAAACAGGGTTGAAACTTCCCTGAAGGTGCCGTGTTAAGTTTCGCACCTTCTGCTCTCCGATTAACTATGCGAACGCATTCCGTACTCCATGTCGAACCAATCCCGTCATTCATGTTATATCTGTGATCTCATGTATATTTGAAGGGTTCGAATTCCCCGCCACGAGAAGGGAGGGAATATCAGCCATTGGTTTTAAAGACCCCTTTCCACTTCCTCTACCAAACTCAAAGTATCTACGACAACCCTCCAGTGACGTCAATCTTCACTGTAGATTTGAAAAGGTTTGATTCCCTGAAGAATTTGCCTGGCCCCTTTTCCTCCACACAAGACCTATCTCTCAAAACACACACCAAATCCCGTTAACTTGTTCCTGGTTAGATTTTGAGGTTCGAGTCCTCCCTGGCAGAGCTGTGGGCACTAATATATACCAGAGTCGCACTGAGCAGTGTGTCCCCTGATATGACGCTTTCTGGCAACAATAGCGCTCATTCAGCGTGCTCACCAGTAAATTATAGTTACTTGTTCTGACTAGTCATTTGAGGTTCGATTCCCCTGAAGGTGCCCCTTTAAAGGAGCTTTTCCAAGCACGGGAGCAATACCAAACTAGTCACTTACATATTGTCTTCTGTGAGGATTATGAGAGCTGTCGAGAATTCCCTACGATGCTAACTTTAAGAGACCTCCTCGCGCCTAACAGATCGTTTCGCCGGCGGAGTCGATCAAGTTTCAAACCAGCACTAAATCAAATACGACGCCCACACCGGGGATCCTCACCACCACCTAGTTAATTGTTCTGTAGATTTGGAAGGTTGACTTCCCCTGAGGTTGGGGTGGTACAACGCCTCCCCTCCTCCCACACCCCCCAAAAAAATACAGTTACTTAGATCCTGGGAGTTCGTACGCTGTATTTGCATGGTTTCGTATCTCCCTGAAGCTCGCCTCATTTAAGACCGATCCTACGCCTAATACCTCCAACACACTCACTAAACCCAGTCGAGAGTTTACTATTGATGTCTCTGTACTCTTAATCTGTTGAGTGATGTGCGAGAGAATGACAATGTTCGAATTCCCCTGGAGGATGCCAATCGGTATAAACGGACTTCTCTCATCACCAGCTCTAAGCACATAATACGTCCAGGGTACTTAGTCTCTTAACGTGAGTGATTCGAGAGAATGACAATGAGACGGAACGCTATCGTGACGAAACATCCCCTGGCGAGACATTTGTGCACTCTTATGGCTTTGCCAAATTGGAAGTGTCGCTCCTAACCAGGTTCCTTAACGCCCTACACACGCCCGAAACAGAGGTCTTGTAGTAAAAACCGACACTTGCCCAGGAGTGCCTCTCCGGGAAAAGAATGCGATTTTTGAGTTTTTCTTTCCGGCAACTTATGAGCGTTACTCTTAGTGCAACTAAAAAAAAGAGATAACGTCCAAAATAAAGAAAAAACTCGCTGAATGAGGTGGTGGTAAGAACCCCAAGACCGAAGCCGATTCGACCACTGCTAAAAAATAGCGTCTTGGAAAGTCCTTACTCCGTGCCCCAAACACGCATTCCTCTCAAGGTGGAGAGGCGCAATGTGCGTTCGACCTGTCGACATTGAAGTCACTTGCAAGACGGGTTAATTCCGCATATTGCAACGGTCTTCGTCGACCCACGAGCCTAGTGATCCCCTACCACGAGTTGTTTATTTGTTTTATCCCATATTTTCTCCGTTTTTCAGTTAAGAGGCAAAAGGAAGAGGAAAGGGAAGATAGCCGCCTTCGTACCAGCTGCATTAACCATACTGATGGATACTTCGGGAAAAGAAAGTCTCAACCGGGGGGCGAATAAGAAAGCTTTATCTCTCGTGAAAGCAAACAGCAAATTAAACCAGCACAAGTAGCGACAGCGGAACCGGCCGAAACTCTATTTCCAAACAGCCATTGTTATTGGAGTTCGGTAGAGGGAGAGACGACGCAGCACCGCCCAGGCAACAAATGTCACTACTAAAGCCTGAAAGCAGCAGCAGCCGCAGTAGCAGTACTAGCGCACGAACTACTACATTTCCAAACAAACCATTGTTATTGGAGTTCGGTAGAGGTAGGAGAGCGATCGCTAGTCAGCTACTGCTGCTGCAGTAGCAGCATCAGGCGACTGGCTTTGATTTTCTGCACATACCAGCTACGGACGGCAGCCTATCAACGGCAAGTCTCA
>JABUQX010013163.1:47500-48887 GCA_015478945.1 Trachelipus rathkii | reverse complement strand
ATTTTTTTTTCTTTTAAACTAAAAGGAAATACCAAAGGGTTAGCAAAATTCGTCCCAAGATGGCAGGAGTCGGGGTCTCTGCGGCCTCCCGGTAGACGACAGGGGACTTTCGCCCCTCCCCCTCTGTCCCCCGCTTGGCTCGAGCCCCCTAAATTGGGGAAAATTTTTTTTTTCTAAATATTTCGACGAATAATTGCAACAAAAAAAAAAAACATATTCAAAAAACCCCTCCTTAAAGGTCATTTCCGCTCGATTCCAAATATATATTTGATTTTACTGTAGTGCTGCCGTTCTCGATCTACATGATGTCAGCGTGTAGAACACTCTGACTATTATTATTGATGATTATATTATTATTATTTATTATTATTATATATTATTATTATTATTATTATTATATTATATTATTATATTATTATTTATTATTATTATAATAAAGATTTTAAATTATAAAATTCATACGGTCATAAGAAATTTTCCTTTAAAAAGAAAATAGCGAAGCAAAATTAATGCTAATTAGAATAGGCTTTTTTTACAAAAAAATTCCTTACTCAAAATCAAAAGCCTCACGCTATTCATAGCCTAGCTTAAGTAAAATAGTCCTGATAAGTTGTCGGAAGTCTTAAAAAAAAAAGTACGGAAAACATCATTGCCTGCTTTCTAGGAATTGGCCATATTATATATATATATATATATATATATATATATATATATATAATATATATATATATATATAATATTTTATATATATATATATATATTATATATATATATATATAGTATATATTAATATTTTATAATTTTAATTCAGGGGGGGCGTATACATAGGGCGTAGGCAGCGTAGGGAAAGAGCGAATCAATATTCTTTCTACTCTTTTAAATAAAAATAATATTAATGGAAAAGTAAAATAAAGATATTAGAATTTAGATGAAAGTGTACAAAAGAAACTGATTTATTAAAATAAATTTAAGGAAAATTCAATACTTTAGTAATAACAATTATAATAATTAAATTCATTTGGAAATTTTCCTTCCTATTCTGTTCTTAAGAGTAAAATTCAAAGCGGTGGGGCGTACGGGTTAAGATCTTCATATTTCATATAAAATTATATAGGAAAAAGCCAAGCGTCATAAATATACCCTTGCTGTTTGAGCGAAAAAAATCAAGCCAAATTTGCGCGATAAACAAACTTTCGGCTCACCCAGTTGGAAAATCGTACGAAAATGATTTGAAAAAAAGATTTTGAGATTCTCTCTCTCTTCTCTCTCTCTCCTCTCTCTCTCTTCTCCTCTCTCTCTCTTCTTCTCTCTCTCTCTTTATCTATCTATCCTATCTATCTATTATCTATCTATCTATCTATCTAGCTATCTATCTATTTCTATCTAC
>JABUQX010013163.1:35000-42500 GCA_015478945.1 Trachelipus rathkii | reverse complement strand
TTACATGATTATTAAAATCATGTTTCAAATATGAGTTTGACGGAAAAAATTATATGAATATGCAGATCGGACGCTACAAAAAAAAATGCCTTAACTTAAGATATTTGTTTACATAACTGTCTTTGATATCTTGCCAGATTTAACAAATTCGTGGAATAAAATGATTTTAGTTTTCAATTAAATGAAACTCGATAAGAAATAGAGCTGACTTAAAGAGAAAAATCTTAATATTGTTCTAAAAATTAGTGTTTTCATAATTTTTTTAAATAATTTTTTTGGCATGTAGGATTGGACCCCATAGACCCTCAGAAGAAGTAAAACCTTAAGTTATACGGTCAATTTTTATTTATATTAGGGTTAATTTAGTTAATTGTCTTTCCAATGATAAATACCACATCATAGCAGCATCCTGTAATCCATATACTGTTTTCTTTAATTTCCAAAGTTTACCATCATTAAATTCTGGTGGTGGTCTTAGATATACTTTTCTTGCTATTGTATCTCCTTGTAAATAAGCTGCTGAAATATACATAGCATTTATTTTTCATTTTTTTTCCTGAGCTATGGTTATATCATTTTCATTGCTTCAGATGAAACAGTTGGTGCATGGTTCCATTTTACTTTGTTTTAAACCTAATTTAATTAATTGTCTTTTCAATGATAAATACCACATCATAGCAGCATCCTGTAATCCATATACTGTTTTCTTTAATTTCCAAAGTTTACCATCATTAAATTCTGGTAGTGATCTTAGATATACTTTTCTTGCTATTGTTTCTCCTTGTAAATAAGCTGCTGAAATATCCATAGCATTTATTTTCCATTTTTTTTCCTGAGCTATGGTTAATATCATTTTCATTGCTTCAGATGAAACAGTTGGTGCATCTGTTTTTTCTTCCACTGTTTCTTCATATCCTTTAGCTACTAATCTAGCTTTAAATTTTTTCTTGTTATTTTGCATTAATTTTTCACTAATTACCCATCTTACATTAATTGCTTTTTCACCTTTATCTGTTACTTCTTCAAAAACATTATTCTTCTTCCAATTTTCTATCCCTATAATTTTGGCTTGTTTAACTTCTTTATTAGAATGACTATAATAACTTTGATTTACCTCTTTATTTTCATATTCACTATCTATTTCATCTACTATCTCCTCCTCACTTGTATCTAATGACTCTTCTTTATTTTCTTTATTTTCAATTATATTCAATTTATATATTTTTTTCAAATTCTTTCAAGTATGTATCATATTTTCTATCTGTATTTAAACTGCGTATGTTATAACATCTATAATATTTTTTACTTGTTGCTTTGCCAGCTCTACTAATGACATAGCAATTTTTTTTTTTTTTTTTTTTTTTTTTTTCAGTTATCACCACCGCTCACGGGCAAAGCTTTAATTCAATGGAGGGGGTGTTACACTCAAACAAAAATTTCAAACAAACTGCCATAAGCCACATGAGCACAGAACGCGGGCTTAAAGTGAGGAGATTAAATTGAGCAGGACACACAGAAGATGGAAGAGATTCCACAGAAACAGAGGTGGCATGGAAAGAAAGGAGGCGCCGCAAGCGAACTAAGTCCTGGAGTTGCTAACATCAACACAAAACTCATTTGCCGACACAGCACCCCTTGTGCTAAGAGGGCGTTCGTAGAGGTGGCGGCACGCGAGTGATAAGCTCCCTCGAGCACATGCCGCTACGGTACCTATAGAAAAGAGTTACAAGCACCAAATCGCGGCCGCAAAAGATAAGCAGGGGTCAAGTTTTACTAGAAAGACAGGACAGTTTATAAGTTTCTTTTAGCCTTTGACTCGATCCTATCCAAAAGCAGGGTCGAAACCTCAGCCCTCCCGATTATGAGAGCAAGTACTACTACAAGGCGGATGAGACCCTTGTAATAACTGGAAGTAACTGTAAAGAGGAAAAAAAGTCTCGCAGTCTAAACAGACCTCCCAGTTTCTTTGAGGCCGCCCTAGCAACCATTGTGATGTGAGGGTTTCGACATTTTTTTTGTTTATGTTAGGCAAAGGATGTTTATATTGTCAACTAGGAGAGACGAAGAGCCCCGTCGAAAGAGATATGGAAAAGTTAGAAAGGGGTTTTAGAGAGTGGAGATTTGTAGAAGTTGGGTTTTTAAAGAATTAAAATTCACAAGGTTGCGACGGGCCCCCCGGAATATTCTATCCAGATCAGCGAGAATGGAATCGGAAAGATTAGGACGGGAGGCAATTAATAGAAGTAAAAGAAGGGCAGAATTGAAATGAGTTGAAAGAATGAAGGGTAGAGTATCGGCATATGAGTGATAGAGTTAGATGTGGAGAGAGAGATCATTAATGAAAAGCAGGAATAAAGTAGGAGATAAGACAGAAACCCTGAGGAACACACTATTGACAGAAAAAGGAGAAGAAGTCGCCCCCATCAATAACAACAGGCGATATGGCGATTTGAAAGAAAGCTTAGACCTAAGTAACAGAGAAGGAAGGAATCCAAAAGAGGAGAGCTTTGGAGAGCAGTGACGCGTGCCATAGCCGGTCAAATCCTTTGGATATGTCAAGCGCCACCACGCAAATCTCCCCGTATTCCTAAAGGTGGAAAACCATAAATCTGTTAATAGGAAGTATATCACCCGTAAACCTCGAGTGACCGAAGAGCCGTACTGGCGATTCGAAAGAATGGATGAAGATTCCAGATGGTTAAGAAAAATGAAGTTGAGAAAGGTTTCAAGAATCTTAGATAGAATACAAGGTAGAGCTATAGGGCGATAGTTAGAGGATCAGGCGGCTTCCTTTTTTCGGACATAGGTTGGACATATGCACGCTTCCAACACTGAGGGAAAGTGCTAGTACTGAGGCATAGAGAATATATGTTGAACGAGAGGAAGGGCCAGCACGGAAGCACACCTCCCTCAAAAACTCGGGGAGGAATGCCCATCCGGGCCACCCGCCCTTCCTAACGTTCATAGATTTAAGGAGCCCCATGCATCCGATCAAATGTAATCACAAGCAATGGCATAGGACACCTGAGAAGAGAAAGGAGGAGGAAAGAGGAATGCCAGAATCGTCCGGGTTGAAGTTAGAAGGAAAATAAGGAGGCCGAAAGAGAATTGGCCTTGTCATTTGGAGCAGTTACCCAACAGAACCATCAAATCGAATAAGAGGAGGAAGTAGATTTACAGAAGTTGTTGGAGATGTTCTTGGCAAGAGGCCAAAAAGATTTATCAGTAGGAGAAACCAAGGAGGTAGCGCACTTTCGTTTGATGAAAGTCCGCTTTGCCGTCGAAGAGTATCCCTGCAGCGATTTTAAGCTGAATGAAAATTAGCGAGGAGTGATAGGAGAACGAGAATTTTTCCACCCACGATACGTTCTCTAGCCCTGAAGGCCCATAGAGCAATTACGATCCGAAAACAATGGATTATGAGAGAAGAGAAGATTTGTCGAAGAAGGAATTAACCTGCTCATCCATCAAACGATTACCAGCTTCCCACTTGTCGGCAAGAAGCCGAAGCGTCAACTAGAGGAAAAGCAGTCAATTCCAATTATAGTTAAGCGTAGAAAGCAGCGCAAGCCCCCATCGGCGCCGATCCAAAGTGCCAGAAAGAACGCACAGGGCAGGATGGAAGCTGTTGGAGAGAAAGTATTAAATTAAGTGATAATAAGGTTGTGGTCAGATTTACCAAAAATAGGAGCGAAAGGTGGTGTAATTTATAGAGAGAAGGCCAAGGTGATAACATAAGTCAAAGTGTGTTTCTAGAATTGGTTAGGACGATACGGATGTGTGTTGGTTCTTTAATTAGTTTCTCCAGATCGTTGAGAATGCTAAGTGATTCGGCCTCCTCCCCACCTAAAGTATGAGAGGATCCAACCATTCAGTGTTGTGTATATTTAAAAACCCCTGAATAGAGGACCTCAAGTTTATTTTGGATGAGAAAATATAACAGTCTCGTGAGAAGTAAGTAAGTCAAAAAAGGCGTGAAAATCTGTTCTGTTAGGAGAACAGTAGCAGAAGCACAAGATTATTGTAGTAGAAGGAAAGAAAGATTTTTAAGCCACAGAACAATCGAAATTAGGTGATTCGAGATTCACGAGACGTGTTACAGGAATGTTTAATGTTAACATAGCACATACTCCACCCTTTAGATGGAAATTATGAAATAAGTTATAGTTGGATAAATTAAACGAGTTAGAGGATGAATTCTAGCCATCATGAGTCTCAGACAGAGCAAAAGATTAGGGTTAGAGTTAGAGAGGTGGTATTCAACGGAAGCAGAGTTAGAATTTAAGCCACGGATGTTGGTGAAGTCAATAGAAAGCCCGCATCTATGCAAATCTGCCATCTCTCACACACACACACACACGCACACACACAAACAAGAACAAAAGCCAAAAACAAAAGGAAAAATCGGGATAAAATTCATCAAACGCTAAAAGCTAAGTTAAGTTTTAAATGTGCTAAATAAATTACAATCAATTTTATATAATAAATAAAAAAAATAAAACTCAAAACTTAGGTAACGCTTCCAGTTTAACCCTATAAAATCGCAACCCGAAAAAAAAACGACAAAGAAAAGAAAAAAAACTTAAAACTAGAACTTATCTTTTAAAAACTCCACATGCAAAACTTCACAGATTCTAATAAATGTATACCAACTGAATATGATTTAATAAAAACTTTAATTAAAACAAAGACAAGATTGAAAAACACACACTTTCACTAAACACAGCTTTACATAATAATAATAATAACAATAAATAAAATAAATATAAACTATCAAGCGAGAGCACTCAAAAACACGTCTGCACTTCACAATGACCAATGACTAATTCATAGTTTAATATATCTTCATTATTTTTTAATTTCATTTTATAGTATTTGCCAATTTTCACATTTTTTTGGATCAATTTCTTCATATTCATCAATTGATGTCATTTCTTCTTCTTCATCTTCCTTTTGACTTTCTTTTTCATTATCAGTTTCATCATCTATAATTTTTTACCATATTATTTCATCTATATTATTTCCATTCTCATTTGAGTGATCTATCGTGTTTTCATTTCCTTCTTCTTCACATTCATCTTCTTTATCTTCAAGTTCTTTGTCATTTTCATTTATTCTATTTCTTTGAATTCTTGTTGAGTGTACTTTTGATACAGCTCTTAAAGTGCCTCCATGTTTTACTATGATGGTTTTTCCATCTACACACATTACCTTAGCTGGTCCTCTCCATTCTTTATCAATGTTTCTTTTAAAAAAAATTTCTTCACCTATATTTATATTTTTTTTAAATATGCTTCTCTTATTTGACCTTATTATGTGCACCTTTTTATTTTCTGACTTTCATTATCTAATAATGTACTTTTTAGCATGGTCTATTGTATCTAATAATTCTTTAATCATATATCTGATCTCTCTTTTTCACTTATGGTTCATTTTGTCACATAAGATTATGTTTCGTATTCCCTACATTTCACCGAAAACAAAGTTGGTTAGGGGCAAAATCCAAGTAATTTGCTAGTCCAATTTTTAGCAAAATTGCCCATGCCATACTATTTTTTTCAGTCATGTCCCTTCTGTTTTAATTTGTTATAATGATTCCTTAAGTAATCCTACTACCTTTTCACATAAACCATTACTCCATGGGCTTTCTGCCGCTTTACTCATTAATTTGATATTCATTTTTGTAGTAAATGTTTCCATATCTTCATTTTGAAATTCTCGTCCTGCATCAGACATAATGCCATTAGGACTTCCAAAATAGGTAATCCATTTTTCAATTAATCTTTCTATAATTTCTTTACTTGTTTTATTTTTTAACCATACTGCCTGTGTGTATCTTGTTGCATGATCTATTATCACAAAAAAAAATTTGTTCCCAAATTCACCAACATCCAATTGAATTATTTCATTAAATTTACTTGCTAATGGCAAACCTACCACTGGTCTTGATGGAGTTTTTTTTTATTTTTTACATATTTCACATTCTCTCACAATTTGCTCCAATTCTTTTCTTACATTATTCCAAAAATCTTCTTCAGTTACTCGTTTTTCATTAGCATTCTTTATTATTTTAAACAATTTTTCTATTCCACAATGTGCAAATTGTCTGTGTAGTTTTTTCAGTTTTTTTTCTATCCTGTTCTTTTATCCAATTTTCTTTGAATTGACTAATCCAACATGTTTCCTTTTGTTTTTTTATTCAATAATATTCAGGAATGTTCTCCTTCATTGTCAAATGTTTTTACTTTCATTAGTTTCAAATCACAAATGTCAACAGTTCCATCTTCAATATTAATCTTTAATTTCATTCTTTTCATAGCTGATTTACCAAGTAATAATGGTATGTCACCCTCTATTACATTGATTTTTAAATCAAAACTCTTTCCTTTGATTATACAAGGCAATAATATTTCTTTTAATATTTTATACTCTGTTTTTCCAAATACAAAACTACCATCTTTAAACTTTTGTGTGTCTTTAATATATTGTAATTCTTCATCAGTTAATCCACTAATCATTTTTGTTAATTCTAATTCTCCTATTACTGTCTCTATACTTTCTGTATCTATAATAGCCATTACATCTTCTTGATATTTAATTTCTTTACTTCATTATATTCTTCATTATTGTTAAAAAATGTTCTATTCATTTTTCTTTCTACTATTATTCTTTCTTCTTTTTCTGTATTAATAATGGATGTCATTTTTTTTTATATTGTTTTTCATTATTTCTTTGACTAAAATATATAGATTTATTATTATTTTCTTCTATCTGTTTATTTTCTTTACAATTTTTCATTAAGTGTCCTTTTTTACATTTCCAACACACATTATTATATTTTTCATTCCAATAGCAATCTTCGGTTTTTGGGGTTTAACGTTTACAAATATTACATCTATTTAAATTAAATGTTCCTTCTTTCCAGTAGCATTCTTCAGTTTTATGGTTATTGTATTTACATATGGTACAAAATTTATTATCATTATACCAATTTTCTTTTTTAGTTTCTTCTTTTTCTACTATTTCAAATACTGATTCCATCATATTTACAATTGATTCTTTAGTTATGAAAATATTTGTTTTAATTCCTTCAATCTTATTTATAATTAACTTTCTTTCCATGTCCTTCATATTTGAGTTACTGATCAATTGGTATGAATGTACTTTATCACTTATTTTAATATCATCAAGTTTTTCACAATCTCTTTTTGCCTTATCATATCTTGATACATATTCTCTAAAGGATTCTCCTTTCCTTTGTTGCATATTCAGTAGTGTTTGTACTTTAAGATAACTTTCTTGTTCTTTATTTCTACAATATCTTTCTTTTAATGTGTTTATAATTTTTTCTACTCCATCTTCTGTCCATAATTCTTCTTCCTTTAAAGACATAATTACTTCTAGGGGTTCACCTGCTAAACCTCCTATTATTTGTGCTATTTTTGTTTTTTCCTTTTCTTGAGATACTTCTCTCCATACTTTTAACTAGAATAAATATTC
>JABUQX010013163.1:17500-27500 GCA_015478945.1 Trachelipus rathkii | reverse complement strand
GCAAGGGACATGGAATCCATCTGGAGAAAGCTTTTCTTTCCAACCAAACACTTGATGGAATATATTTAAGAGTTCAAAGACTTATTTATTCAGCTTCAAAACTAAATAAGATCCCCAAAACAGACGCAAAGATGAGTTTGAAAATGAAGTAAAATCATATAGTAAGATGTTTGACAATTGCACATATGCAACTGTTACGATAAAAAATTGAAAAAAATTGATTGCAGATTCAAAATTCGAATAACTATTATTGAATGTTAATCTCTGTAGGTCAAAAACAAAGGAAAAATCAACTTAGGACAATTGATAAAGCAGTAATAGATGCAAGAAGAATGGGTGCAAGAAAAACTGGAAAGGTTTAAATTTTAATGTTGAACCTATTGTAAGTCTAGGCATGGGAAGGGGTTGTAGCAGTAGCAGTAGGAGTACTCGAGCAGTAGAAATTTGTGGTCCCTCAACCAACACAGGACTAAACTTTGATATTATGGAAGAAGAGACATTCTAAGTAGAGGAAAGCAGATATGAGGAAGAACTATTCCAGAATTTGAACTTAGGGAGAATTCTGAGAATAGATTTCTGTATAAACATTTAGCGATAACAGCTGACATGTTTCGTGCAAGCTATAGAGGCACTGCTGCTATTGATTGTCAATGCTACATTAAAGGATATTGGGATATTGAATGAAAGTAATATATTGGATAGGAAAAAAGTTGAAAGAGAGAGGAAACGTGCTGGCAAAAAATAATGCTATCAGAATGAAATTAGAAAGCACACAAATTGAATGCATTCGATTTGACGGTAGAAAAGATCAAACTAAAACAAAAAATGGAACCTGAATTTGAAAAGTATTATGTTATTGTTAAAGAACCAGATGATATTTACAATTTACATGACTCCTGCTCCACCACATTCTGGCAAGGATCAATGTATTACTGATGAAATTATAACTTTCTTAATTGATCTAATAACGAGATTTTCCTTAAAGCATTGCGATTGGACAGCAGTTAATACTGGAAGAGTTGGTGGAGTTTTGAGAATGATTGAAATTTAATATATATATATATATATATATATATATATATATATATATATATATATATATATATATATATATATATATATATATATATATATATATATATATACTCCCTATATATACTGCTATATATATATATATATATGGAAAGCGATGATACAGTGATTAATTTTCCTCTTACATGCATTTAAATAACTTCCATTCAGACACATATTCGAGGCAATTGATGGAAAAAAATCAGGACCAAAAACTTTTAAGGGCACCTGTGGAAATAGAATTGAAGAAGATGTAAATAAGCTGGAGATAGTTGATTCTGAACTTGAACAGCCCTTGAATAGATCCCCGAAGATATCGTTAAGCAAATTAGCACTGACCAAAAATATTTGTATGAAATGTGTATTAGTATAAAATCAGGAAATATATCGCTATCATTAGCAAAAAATTCTCCAGATACCCTTCATCATGCCTGATTGATAACAAAGTCAATTAGAATCTTACGGTTATGTTTTCACAAAACTTCCAAGCTAAGCTCTTCAAAATCTAGTAAATATAATAATGAAAGTTTACGCACCAGGGTAGTTTTGGATAAAGTCACATCCAAAGGCAACTTGATGTGATGTTCCTTCTTAGATACGGACAAAAAACATGCCATGTTTATGGAGAGTGTACTAAGAATTAACTCGTTCTTTGATCATCCTGAGAATATATTTATTACTTGCAATGTTAGCGAATACAAGAAAACAGATAAGAGATTTAGGTGTTCACCGAATTATTCAAGCAAGAGCAAGGAATTCAAATGCAAGAGTTTTTGAATTTCTTAAAACACTAAGCTTTTATTTTTATTTTTTATTTTTTTTTACAGTTGTCACCACCACTCACGGGCAGAGCCCTCATAATTATCAGGGAGGGGGTGATGGCTAGCTAAAACTTCATCCACTAGCGTAAATTACGCAGATGAGGCTGAGCGCAGGCTTTAGAAGATGGGGAATTAGAGGTCCAGCAGGGCTTTGGGAGATTGAAGAGAATTCCACAGAACATGGCGGGAAGAGCACCGCAGCTTGAACTAGCCTGGGTTACCTACATCAACTTACAAAACTCGTGCGCGAACAGCACCTGTGCTGAGGGCGTCGTAAAAAGGTGAGGGTGGTACGCAGTGGTAAGTTCCCTCGAACACCTGCCGCTGCGGTACCTATAGAAAAGAGTTAAAGCACCAACATCGCGCCGCAAAGATAGAGTGTCAAGTGAACTCGAAAGTACAGAACAGTTTATAAGCCTTTTGGCTTTTGACTCGACTGTCCAAAGCCGGGTGAAACCAGAGCCCCAGATATGAGTAACAGTACTCCATACAAGGGCAGATGAGACCCTTGTATAGCTGGTGGAGTAACTGAGAAGAGGAAAAAAAATCTCGAAGTCTAAACAGAACTCCCAGTTTCTTTGAGGATGCCCTAGCAACCGTTATGATGAAGAGGATTATTCAAACGTGATTGATTAGGAAATAGAAACAATCACCCTGCCAGCTATTTTAAACTATTAAACAATTGACAAAATAAAACAACTTTTAAATAAGCCAATTAACATTGTTTTATTTCCATTCCACAGCAAGGGAGTAGAGCATGCAGTAAATGTAGTTACACAAGCGTCACATATAAGAATTGGATTTAAAAAACAGACATGAGTATATTTCGAATGTAATGCAGTCCAGAAAAGAACTTAAGGAATTCGCACAGCAAAAGAACACTGATCCCAATAACTATTTACATTTATAAAAAGGTAAATGTTAAGAAGCTCGCTCGTTTCCTCGCATATTTTTGGAAATTTGTTTGTTAATAACTTTTTCTTATATATTTGATTTATAATCATACCTAACAGGTATATATATATATATATAACCAACAACAATATATATATATAATAATATATATATATATATGCTCTAACTAACTGCTATACAATAACAACAACTTAACCTTAGCAATAGCCCTTAATATATATAAAAAATATGATTTATATGTATAACTAATATATATATATATCAACAACAACTATATATATGCTAATAATAATAATAATATATAACTTATATATATATATTTGCTCTTTGTATATATATATATGCTATATAAATATAGCCACACTTTATAGTAACCTTAATATATATATACCATATATATATATATATATATATAACTAACTATATATATATATGCATATAAATTTATATATATAATATATATATATATATATATATATATATATATATATATATATATATATATATATATATATATATATATATATATATATATATATAAATATATAAAAATATAACTTATATATAATATATATATTTATATATATATATATAATAATATATATTTCTTTCTTCTTCTTATATATAATTGCTATAACATATATATATATATGCTCCATTGTACATACCATATGTATATAATAATATATTATATGATTAGTTTATATAGTTATAACAATATATATGTATATGTAATAATAATATATATATGTATGTAACATAATATGTAATAATATACTACTTTAATAATATATATATATATGTACAATATATATATATATATCTAATATTATAACTATAATAATATAATAATATATATATATATGTATATGTATGTATTATATATCATGATAATAATCATGAGACTAAAAATAATACATCTAAAAATAATATAATAATACATTATCTGTATATAGTATTTATATATATAATATATATATATATATATATATATATATATATATATATATATATATATATATATATATATATATATATATATATATATAAATAATAAAATATATATATATCTTATATCTAACCTTAATATATATATATATATATATATATATATATATATATATATATAGCCTAAATTAAAAATAAATGATGAAATTTATAGGTATTGCTGATTTCTTTTTCCATTTTGCCATTTGATGAAATATGGTTTGTGAAGAGGCATTTGTGTGTATGTCTTTGATGTGAGCCTATGTAAGAACATGTCTTATACCTTATTATCAGCCTAAGAGATAATGTTAAAGAAGGAAGGCATATTGTTATTTATTGTTCTAATTTTCAGGGGAGGATGTTGTACTGCTTGTACGTGGGGTTAGTCGCGGGGGTTTCACAACCATATAATATGATATATAATAATGTTACATCATCCTTACGTCCGTGCACACCGTAGTCTTGGAAAAATTTTTGAACCACCATAATTTATATATATATATATATATATATATATATATATATATATATATATATATATATATATATATATATATATATATATATATATATATATATATATATTTATAACATATTTATATATATTTATAGTTATCTTCTTTAAATATATATATATATATATATAATAATATACCAATATATTATAACCAGAAAGATAAAATACCTGTGCTGCTCAGATATAAATAGTATATATGTATATATATCTATATGTATATATATATATATATATCTTTATATATATATATAATATATGGCAATAATAATAATATAACAATATATATATAATATATCATCATACATAACACTCATCTTTCTTTCTTTCACTCCTTCAACTATTTATGTTATATATATATGTATATGTACATATCGTACTATATATCTCTATATACTCTCTTTACTGCTTAAATATATATATATATATATATATATATATATATATATATATATATATATATATATATATGCTATATATATACTCTTCATTTACTTTGATTATTATTTTATTTTTGAGCCCAATTGGATTAACTTTAAAATTTTATATTATTGCAGTTCTCAGGTATTCAATTAAATATATATAAAAAAAAAAATTTATCTCCAAATTTTTAAAAGGGTTTATACATTAGCCTTATTTTCATTCAAAAAAAAAACTTTGCTCAATTTAAGACTTGTACATTACTGTACTGTATTGTAATAAATATCCTATAATTAACTAGTAAATAAAATATGCTTATATACTGTACTGTAAATAAATAACTTTATATCTGCAAATTTATTCAATTATTATTATGGATAAATAAGATACTGCTGCTATTTTATTCACTTGCAAAGGTAAAAATTTTAAAACTAATGATTTTCAGGGGGTAAGAAGTTAGCCACGCGGTGATGTCGCCTATAGCGCAGGGTCAGAACTGGTGTTCTACGAGGGGACGACTGTATATGTATATCATAGCATATGTAGCCCAGCCTTAGCAGTAGCCTGCTTAGCCTTGTAGCAACCATAGCCAGCACCTTAACCAGCAGCCAGCAGCACGTAACCTTAGCAACATACACCAACTTATGCTATGCTCTTAACCATGAAATATATGTATAGCCAACCATATATATATATATATATGTATATATATATATATATATATATATATATATATATATATAACCAACAACTGCTGCTATATATATATATATATGTACCCATATAATATACTCATACTTGTATATTATATATGTAACCAGTATATGCTCAATAATATGTAATATATGTATATATATATCATAACAATATATATGTAACCAACATATATATATATATGTAATAATAATATATATATATGATATATAATAACATATATATATGTATATAATAACTTCTATATATACTCTTTACTAATATATATATATATGTATATGTATATATGCTTGTATAATAGCCATGTAAATAACATAACCAGCAACATAACTTGCTCCAATATATCAGCCAACCTTGTAATAATAGCATATCTGTAATAACTATATCAGTATGTATGTATAGATGTAGTAACCTTAATATTTATATATATATGTAATAACAACAACATAACATAATATATATAACTTCTTCTACTACTGTTTGTAACCCAATAATAATATTAACTAATATATATGTATCAATAATATAGAATTATGTAGCAGCAGTATGTATATATGTAGCCAGCAACAACAACAATATTATAATAGCAACCTTAATATATGTAGCAATAACCAATATATAGCAATAATATATATATATATATATATATATATATATATATGTATATATATTTATGAATAATATATATAATATATATATATATGTTCCAAGAAACCTTCCTTTACCACTGTAACGTATATGCATATATATATATGTAACTTTTACTGCTGCTCTTCTTCTTATATATGCTACCATATGCTATATATGTCTTTCACAGAATTATATTCTAAATATTCTCTTCTTTATACAATAGTCCTTTATTAACAGCACATACTCTTAATAATTTAAGAGGATGAAAGTTATAACACTAAGCTTTAAATGACGTTCCTCTATCTTGTATTAACATAGGAAAATAATTCTTTAAGTGTGCCATTACAGAAAATAGTTCCAAAATTACAATTTTGAGAAATGACGCCATATTAGCAAAAGCAGACACACTTGCCTTTTATATATGTATATATATATATATATAATATATATATATATATATATATATATATATATATATATATATATATATATAACTAACATATATATATATATCTTCTTTAAATAACTACTATAATATATATATATATATATATATATATATATATATGATAGGAATCTCATCCCCTGATCTGTTACAGTGACCTAAATTAAATCTTGTAGCCTATCTTCTGATTTTGTTTTATACTTTACTAATATTACTTATATAAAGGAAATGTTGCCTCAAAGGAACATTGTGTTAACCGTTGGCTACTTGCCCACAAGGTATGTTACATATATATATATATATATATATATATATATATAATATATATTTTTATAGAAATATATATATATATATATATATAACTCAATAATATATAACATATATATATATGTTAGCATAACCATACATAGCCTTCAATAATCGCAATCACAGTAATATGTAACATAACCTATCAAAATCTGCTCTCTGCTTTAACATATATATATATATATATATATATATATATATATATATATATATAACTTACACCATATGTATAAATTATTTTTAGAAATATTTACTGTACGACTAATAACTTAATTTGTAAAGTACAAAACAATTATATTAAAACAAATATTTATTTTAATTGTACAATGAATTGTTATTGCTCTTCCTTTGCAGTTATTAGCCCATTAAATTCCTGCATTAATTTGACACCTCATTCAGCTGTATCATTAACCACTTTTAGAAAAAGTACTGTGGCTTTGGCTTCTGCAAAGGAGGCATTGTTTTCCCACGTAGAAGGACTCTCATCAAGAAAACTATCGCTTATATTCAAGCGAAGAAACATATTTTTGCTTTTGACTGATACGAACGCATCCAAGTTTTTTCTAGAAAAATAAAAAAATATGTAAATAAAATTTCGGAAATAAGAATAATAAACATGAATATAAACAAACTAAATAAAGAACAAGTTCAAATTAAAAACAAGAAAATATTAAAACTTATCCACCATGCAATGAGCTTGTCAGTTCTTCTTCCGTTGGCACATATCTTTTATTGGAATCCTTTGAACTTTCGATGTTTAAGTTGGTTACCATATCTATTTTTGTTTTGATATCAACTTCGTCATCAAAAAGAGATAGAATGACTACTTCCTCAGACAAATACCACAAGTGTTGGCAAAACTTTTTCAAGGCAGCGTTAGAAATTGTTGTGTCTATTCTTTTGTACTGCTTCAACGTTCTCAAAAAGCACAAATCTTGATAAGGCGCTTTTACAGCCAAACTGCATTGAAGCCAAGGCTTAACATAGGAAGTCACAATAAATAAGCAAACATCTTCCAGTGCTTGTTTGTTTGTCCTTATTGCTCAAATTCAGTTGAGAATGCAGCAAATACAATTATAGTAAATAAATAGCCCTTGACACCCATTGTGCTTGATGCATTGCACCTGTTTTTTACCATCATCTCCCCCAAAAATATGAGAGATAACTCAAGAAGTTCACGGTAGTCGTGCCTCAAGATAGATTTCTTTAATTCAGCTGAAAAGAACTGTAACAATCCTTCAATTTCTGTGTCAGTAAAATATTTTTTTTACAATGTCGGTATTTGTTTGAATCTTGCTTTGGTCAATGTTTTTCCAATTATCCTTAATTTTTTTAAAGAAAGTAATGTTTGGGCTGCTTGTCACTTAGTATATTTTGTTTTCAATTACACTTTTCAATACCAACTCGTAAACATGATGTCGACACGAAAAAAGTATCAACTCTCTTTCAAGTTTAAGTTCCAGAAGTGCACAAGCACTATTGAAGCGACCTGTATTAGAAGCTGCTGTGTCGCAGCACATTATCTGTGCTTTATCTCTTAAGCTCCAGTCAGTAAGAGCTCTCAAAACTGCTTCAGCTTGCTCTGTGCCAGAAGAGCTGTTTAGTTTTGGTACCGAAAGAAGTTGTTCTCTATTATCAAATGTAATTATGATGTGTAGTCGTTCTTCTTTGAATATTCTTACGTTTAACACAGGTAACAATTTGCCATCTGTTCGTTCTTTCAGTGTCTGCGTTCAAATTCGTTGATAGAAGACTTGTTGATTGGAAAATTATCGAGACTAAGTCCAAGTGCCTCCACTGTAGCTTGAAGAATATAAACGCAGTCTCGTATGCTTAACTGACATCTATCTAAGGCTGCTACTAATTTTGGGGTAATGATGTCCTTTCTTCCTCGCTTTATAGCGGTTTCAGACTGTGGTGTTTTAGATGAAGTCGGTAGAAAGCCTGCCTGATTTTCATCAGATGTAAAGGAGGTATCGCCATGTTCCTGATAAAATAATTCGAGTGACGATGATGAAGTTGATGGGCCAGACGACGACATATGTTTAAGTCGTCTCTTCTCTGCTATGATTTTCCTTTCTATCACCCTTTTTTTTTGCTAGCTTTTTGTCTATACCCGCCAGGCAACCCTGTTGCCGTAGTTCCCTTTGTCACTGTAAGAAGATTTTATCATTCTCTATTTTCAATGTCAAATATATTGTCCAATTCGTTTTTAATTCTCTTCCCGTTGCTTAAAAACATTTTATTTTGTTTGCATTTTTTGTAACTGCTTCCACATTTTGTAGAATAACTTTGTCACACAGTTAGGTAATTATTTTATTGGCATTCGAGCTTCCTCCCAAAATATAATACACTCACGAATAACTAGGTTTGCACTTTCATTAAGATTTAATTTTACCTCGCGGATGTTGAAAAACAAAACGGCAAGAACTTTGCCGTTTTGGCGGTAATTTTGCACCTGTTATTTGGTGGCTTGTATCTCCCACTAAAAATATATTTTTATGATTACTTCTTAATGTTAATGTCCTCCGCAGAAATGAAAATTAAAAGTTAGTATAGATTAAATTTAAAAAAAAAAAATAAAACGTGAAAAAAAATTCATATATATATATATATATATATAATAATAATATACAACTATAATAACTCAATATATATATATATATATATATAACTCTTCATATATATTCTTTTTACATAATATATATACTACATAATATATATATATATATATATATATATGTATATAATACATATATATAATATATATATATATATATATAATAATATAATATATATATATATATATATATATATATATATAATAATATATATATATATATATATATATATAAAATAATAAAAAAAATATATATATATATATATATATATATATATATATATATATATATAATATCAAAAAGCATCACAAAATATGTGCTTGTAACTCACAGATTAAATCACTATGAGCAGTTAAGGGCTTCCCCGCCTATAACAATATATGTAACATATAGGGAACAAAATTAAAAATGTTTCAGTGCGTGTCGCCCGACTTAATGTACACCGATTGACCTAAAAT
This sequence comes from Trachelipus rathkii, assembly GCA_015478945.1. Taxonomy (NCBI): domain Eukaryota; kingdom Metazoa; phylum Arthropoda; class Malacostraca; order Isopoda; family Trachelipodidae; genus Trachelipus; species Trachelipus rathkii. The sequence goes on along the minus strand of JABUQX010013163.1, from coordinate 17,598 downwards.
TTTTATTCATGACTATTTTATACTCAAATGAACAAATTTAGGTTATATGCGTTTTCAAATGTTTACTTTCTTTCACAAATAAAGGGGACTTACCCTAA
>JABUQX010013162.1:0-22219 GCA_015478945.1 Trachelipus rathkii | reverse complement strand
GATTTTTTTTGTTTTTTGATTTTTTCAGAGACTTCGAGACTCGTGACGTTACTGTCGATATATTTATCAAATGCTATGATATAGTTAAAAATATACCTATTATACTATATTTAAAAACTAGCTATATATATCATAATTTAGTATATTTAAAAGTATTATTTATAAGTATACTATTAAAAATATTATTATTATTCATAATAATGTATTTAGATAATATATTATATATAGTTAATAATAATCGTACTTTTTTAAGAGTTCTAAATTATTCTAATTAGTGAAAATTTATATATTCTCTAGTAAAATTTATGATATTATAATATAATAGTTTATATAAATATTATTTTTATACTTATAAATATAAACCTTATAATATAGATAAATATATTGGTATAATATTAATAATAAAACAAATTAATTAGTAAAATATGTATATATTATATCTCACATTTTAATAAAAAAAACGTATTATAATATTATATGATATATAAACTATAAGACAGTAAGTTAGACGAGAATACCAATCTAAGTGAGTGTCCCCAAGGATCAACTCGTAATAAATCTAGCAAAAAAAATATAATGAAGTTTTTAAAATATTAAAATGAATAGTCAATCTTAATCTTATTTAAAGAATACGCTCGAGCATGTGGCCTACCTGATCATTGTTCCCATGAACATCACGCAAGCCAGATTAATTTTTAACTATAAAGTATAGATAAATAACTTCAAATAAGCGACATTGGCTAATCGCCACCTCTTAGACATGTGTGCATGTGCTCCAATCACATTATAATGCTAATATTAAAGAAAATAAAGAAAATTAAATATATTCAAAACAGACGCCGCATGGGCCTATCTAAGACTGTCACAATCGCAGCCTGACATGAGTTTAAGATAAATCAAAAATAATACATTAGAGCTTGCATTGCACACCAATATGTATTTGTATAATAATATCCATTTAAATGGTGTCAGTTAATCGGATGAAGTAATATTTAAAACCGGCTATGGGTCCTATATATTGAGACTGTCCTAGTTGAATCAAATGCCTATATATCAAACACTTGCTCATGCAACATGCACAAATTGAGCCCCACTAGAAGAGTATTGCTCCAAAATCTGCAATAGCCAACCCATAATTAAGAGTGCACTTTGTTTTTGATGAAAAGCACATTAGAATTAAATCTAAAGACGGCAAAAGGCTAATGTGCAACTAGTCAACTACATACAACATTAAATATTAATTTTTTTAAAAATAATATTAGATTGAAGAATTATTTTGAGGTAGAAATGAGGAAAGATCACAAACACGAATATCACATTTAGATGATAGATAATATATATATAATTATAAAGACAAGCCGCATAGGGCCTATCTTGACTGTCCAGTCAACCAATATAGAGAATTAATAATAACATGTTAAGAGAAGAAACGTCACCAGGTGCATTGGCTTCTACTCATGAATGAATCCAAAGTCACACCTATAACACATCTAAAAAATTTAAATAGAATTTATGAAACTATATAATTTATAATAGTTAGTGCATATATAATGCATAGTCTTATCAATGTTATCGAACCAGTGGGCGTTTTACTTATTTAGTGCGAGACTTCGTTATATTATTCGAGCCAATTAAATATAGCTAAATTAAATTCAGATTCTATAATGTATTGAGAAGACTCGTATATTCAGATTCAGAACATGTAGCCACCGAGCGGAGGGCCGTATCTAGACTGATTGTCCCAGTTATACATAAACAACTAATACATTAATTGGAAGCTCATTCTACTCCAAAAATTTGGGTTCACTGAAATTTCCAATTGCGGTCAAGTTATGGCCCATGCGGCTTCTGAATTATTATTCTTATTTTATTAAAGAGTATAATGGATATTGATAACTGGGACACCTTTAGAGGGCCATGCGATTTTTATTATTATTCTTAATTATTAATTAATTGTTGGTTGACTGGGACAATCTAGGTAGGCCCATGTTGCCTCTTAATAATAATACAATTCAATTAAATTCATTAATTATTATTAAAAATTAGTCTTAATTCTTAATTTTTGTTATGGGTGACTGGGACATTCTATGAGGTGACGCAATGAGGATATCTCTTCAAATTATTAAGTTGTTTATTGGTCCAGACTTGAGAGGAATCTAAACACTGGCCAAAGAATGGACCAATGATCGCTGACTTAATATACTTATTTCTTCAAATATATTAGTTGAAATAGATGTTTTAATGGGACAGTGAAAAAACTTGATATCAATGTGCTTTATTATTATTTTAAATTATCTAATTATTAGTACTGGTTGACGAGAGAGAGGGTTCGTACAATTTGTCATTTGTTGCATACCCATGCGGCTTCCTTGAGAGTGGAATAATTTTAATTCTTTGATTAATTATTAATATATTATGAGTGTTCGCACTTGGAGGAGACTATTTCTTAGAGAGGGAAGTTGGAACGCGCTACGAATGCTATAATATTTATTTTGATATATATTATATATATCATGGTTTGACTCTTGGGCCAGGTCTCAACATAAGTGAGCTGCGAGTGACTGTATGAAATATTGGTGCGTGTTCTTAAGTATTATTCTTTATTATAGTTATGAGTTTGACTGTAGAGGCATTGACATAGGAGGGTTCAAAAATGCACGCAGAGCGATATCTTTTAGTATATATGTATTTTTAATTATTTATATTCTTAATATATATTAATATTGGTTGACTATAAAAAAAAAATAGAGACAGTCTAGTTAGCCTATCGGTCGTGTAATTTCTTTTAAGACTGAGTTATATCGTTATTATACGGTATTCGCGATTTATATCGGGTTGACTGGGACATGTCTAGGAAGGTGGCGGAATGCGGTATAAACTATTGAATAAATTCACTTTCTTTGCTTTTTGAAATAGCATTTTCAATAACTTGGATCTTCTCAAATTTTATTATTTAATTTTTATTTGGTTGACTGGTACATTTTTCTAAAAGGAATCATGCGGCTTCTTAAGTAATTATTCTTATTAATTATGGTTGACTGGGACATTTGCTAGAGGAGGTTTAATTGGTTCAATATTGAATTAAGCAGCTGCATTAACTTTTCTAGAATGTCCCAGTCAACCCATAATAATAGAATAATACTTAAGAAGCGCATGATCCTATTTAGACTGTATGGATGAACCAATAGATAAATTAAATAATTAGAAGTCCGCAATTTCGCCACTCTAGATTAGAATACACTAAAGCTCCAACCCTATAATAGATTAAATAGAAAATAATACTTTAAGAAGACGACATAAGTGCCCTATCTAGACTGTCGCGCAGTCACCAAATAATATAATAATATAATTAAACTATATCATATCAAAATTATATTAATTAAATAAGATTGTAGAATGTGATTTTACTAGAAGATTATGGTCTCCAGTCAACATAAATATATAAGAGTAAGAATATATGATAAACTTTAAGAAAGGGCATGGATATATAATTTTAGGCACTGATCGTCAAGTCACCACTAAAACTAATATTATAATTAATGTTAAGCCTGCATATGCAACCGCTATCGCTTAGAATGTCTCCTAGTCAAACTCATAATAAATATCAAATAGTAAATAAGAATAATACTTAAGAAGGCCGAGCAATGTGTGTACATCGTGTCTACGCTCTCCTCCAAGAGGAAAAACCAAATGATAAATAAATAATTAAAGAATAATAAATTAAGAAGAGGCCGCACTGGACCGCCTCTAGAAATGTCACAGTTCTATATGAATCATAATAATAAAAATGAAAAAATAATTATAAGACAGAAACCGCATGGGCCTTTTTAGACTGTGCATTGAGCCAAGAAAATAAATAAATTAAGAAAGCTAAGAATTGGACCATCTAGAATGTCCCAGTCTATACTTGCCACATAATGAAATAATAAATAGGAATAATCACAATAATAATTAATAATTATTTATTCCTGCTATGTGGCCTATCAAATATAACAACTTCACACTATTCTTATCCAACAAACCAAAAATCTCATCCTTACTCGTTGCTTTACGCTTAGCGCCCATCTCATCAACATATCTGTCTTTTCATAAATAAGGCTGCGCTAAAAGAATTGTAGACAATATTCAAATACTGCCTAACATATCTATAAAAATTGGCGACATTATATCCAAAAACAATATATATATTAGTCTGTATCTGGCAATTTAATATTTTCAATTTTTAACTCACTCTTAAGGCCCTAGCTCTGGTTCAAAATCTACAATGGAAACCAATAAAAGCAGCAGCACAGCTAAAGACTTTGGGAATCCGAAAAGGTGTCACTATAGCAATCAGTGGAAATAGTTGTTGAAAAATTGAAAAAATATATTAAGAACAATTAATTGCAAATAAATATATTTATTACGTTCATTATTTTAATTTTTTATTAAATAATATTTATGAGAAGAGTTAAATCGATCAAATATTATAAACAGACACAAACCACAAGTAAAAATAAACTAAAAAAAGTCAAATAAATAAATCTATAAAAAAATCAAAAAAAAATCAAAAAAAATCAATAAAATCAAAAAATCTAATTGATATTTCTTTATAAAAAAAATCAGTACAAAAAATCTCACCAATTGATTGTTTTCTTATAGTTCTTGTATTTTTTTTGTAATAGCCATAATCTGATATATATATAGGCTCAATTTTACATAGACTGATAATAATAGTATAATACGATACAATTATAATATATATATACATATATAAATAGTATATATTATATATATATATAGTTATTAGTATATAAGTTATATATAGGTGATGCACTTTTAAATCACCTTATAGACTAAGTGCATATCTGAATAGCTTGAAAGAAAATATTCTTCCAGATTTTCTGAGTATTTAATTTAAAAATGTAAAGTTTTAGAAATTTTTAGTAGGCAAGGCTTCTGGAATTTTATGCCAGAGAGAGCATAATACTAAGCCAATTTTCTTAAAAAACTTAACTTAACCCTTAAACGGTAATTAATTTACGTTTATATTGTTTTTTTTTTTTTATATATTATATGTTTTTGTTATGATTTATGGTTTTAAACATAGAACAATTTTCGGTGATTCGACAAAGTGATGATTGAAACTTGCTATACAACGAAACCTATATATATTATATTATTATATGAAATAATATATAAATAACTATTTATATTAAAAATACGTTAAAATAAAAAAAATTATAACAGGCAAATTATATGAGTATATATTAATTTTATGTAAACGTATATATATATCTTGAGAAATATAGTGAAACAAGTATATATACCTTGTTCCAATATACAATATCTATAATCATATAGATAGCCACTTGTAATAATATTGATATTTCTATTGATAAATACAAGTAATATAATATTATAAGTACTATGTTTATATTATATAGTGAAATTATAATAACACTTTATTTATTTAACTATTTAATAGTATAGTATAACTATATACTATGTAAAAAACATTAATATATTTTATAGCGTATATGAAAAAATTAAACTTATTATAATATATAGTATCTATATAAGGGGTGTATCTGTATATATTCATATTACTTATCAAGTTGTTCTGTTATTTATTATATAATTATATAATAGTACTATATTTATAATATATATTATATATATATATATATATAGTATCATAAAAATACTATAATAATGATTATATTATATTTGACTATGCTATATAGTTATAGGATTAGATTATATATATGACTAGTATATATGAGTAATAAGTATTTGTATAAGTTCATATTTTCTGAAAAAAATTTCTGTTTACAAAAAAATTTCTAATGTTCAGAAAAAAATTAAGTAAGTGTAAGTTTTTTTTAAAGAAAACAATGGCATAGTAACAAGATATATATAGAATAACTAATTGGCCAAGCTTTCGGAAATATTATGGCCAAGAAGCTTGCCACTAAACAAGTTTTCTTGATAAAAAAAAAAAACCTTAGTTAAACTTTCTTAATTAACTGAAATTTTTTTATTATTTGTCAACAAGAAAATTTTTTCAGAAAATAATGAACTGATTCAAATATATAACAAAATACATTATTATTATTAGTATAATGTTTAATATTTTAATATATACTAGTTATATATATAATAATAATATATAGGTATAAATACTATATATATTATATATATATTTTAGTAGTATTCTATATAACTATATATATTATATATTTATAATATATATACATAATCAGAAGTTATATAATATATATATAATTTGTATTTTTTTTTTTTTATTCCTTTCGACAAAACAGAGAGAGAGACTTTATTTTATATATATTATATATACTATGTAGATTCGATAGTACAGAAAACACTGGAAATGATAGGGTATCACCGTCTCATCAACTCACGAGGTAATAGATTATATATTCTTAAGCAGCAAGAAGGCCGAATTCGAATATAGTACAGACTTAATATGTATCCAACGGATCGGAGAGAGAACTAATTATAATGAGGAATATTACAACTCAATATCACATACTGAGGGACTGGATCCCAACCAATTTTGAAACGATCACAGTATACTTGTTATTGACTGCTGTTTATCTACATCTGGTATATATATTGATACCTTATATTGTGTAATAAATATGGTTAGTAGATAATATGATAAGTATTATAATATATATTAAAACATATATATTAATATAATTGAATATAAGTATTATCATTATGAATTACTGATAAGTTATCCAATATGGTAAATATATTCTTTACTATCGTACTAGAATTGTCAGAAATTTAACTGCTCAATAATCGAGTTAATAGTTTGTATTAATTTAACAATTAATTGAATTAATATTTAAGTTCTAAGTTAAATTTAGAAAGAAAATAAAAAACACCGAAAAATGAGCGAAAAGTGTCATTCACTTTTTTTTTATTACATAATTAAAAAGTAAATAATTCACAAAAATACTTTTCTGGTGTTATTATTATTATTCTTTTATAAATATTAACTTCTTATTCATAATATTCAATTATTGTAAATTATATCGAAATATAATGCGATAAATACACACAGTAACATACTACAGATCATACCCGATAGGTAACAGAAAAGTTACCTTTTGTAAATTGTGATATATAGATTATAATAAAGTATATATACTCTCACTATATAAATATTATAAATATATATATAGATAATATAATTTATACAGCTATATTTCACTTATTCATTTTACTTAGTAGTATATATAATAACCTTTTATATGTAATATATAGAAAAATATATGTAATTATAAATATAATTCTTATTTAATTTATTCAAATGTTTGAGGTATCACTGTGAAGCACATATATAAAAGAGCAAAAAAAATATTCGTTATTTCATTTCGTTAATATTATGGCTAAGAGAGTCAGAATGTAAAAATGCATTATCTGCAAGGTTTACCACATACACTTCGATCCGCACTCTCACCCTCGCGGTAGATGCAGTATCTTTACATAGCATATATTATTATGATTCTCCGCTACGTGTTAATGGAGGGACGTTTTCCCCTATAATTTGATATATATATAGTATATTATATATAATATAAACTATAGTATATATATATTAATATATAATCAATATATATTAGATATATATTATATATATAATATTAGCGTGGTCAACACATAAACCTTATATATATATATATATATTATATTTGTTGTTATATAGTTATATATATATATATATATATATATATAATATATAATATAAATATTATATATTAAGTAATATTAATATAGTATGTATATACATATGTACTAATAGATATAATATTTATATATTAATATGGCTAATACTAACGTGTTAGCAGGCGACCCAGCACTTTATGACAGATCATCACTTTTTGGAGGTGAAGATGAATTTAACTTGGATTTGCAGAAAAGTTTAATGTTACTTAGTTGTTTTTAAGAAAATTGTTTAGTTGGCAAGCTTCTGGTATATATTTTTCGCCAAGAAGCTTAAAAGAATTTTCTTTACTTAACTTAACTTAACTTTCTGATCTTAGAAATTTTTTTGAAATGCTTAGAAATTATGTTGCGCTCCTCGTGAAAAGTTGTGGTACGCCTGTGCTACAGATAATTACACATATAATAATATATGTATATATATATATATATATACCGTAGAATCAAATATTAGTATGAGATTAGCACGTATAATACTATTTATAATACGATTCTGACACGTTAATAAGGCAATAGGCGACCATATTAGTGTAATATCAGTATGTAGTACGGTGAGGATATACTATATATACAGAATAATGTATAGTCTATAAGATAAATCGTATGATATTTTCACGATATAGAGAGTGATATTAAGATATTTATAAAATAAATATACTATTTTATATATCATAATAAGTAGTAGTAGTATATGATTATATAGTAATATATACTATAAGATCAGATAGATATATATATAATTATTGTATATATATATTATAGTAATATTTATTTATATATATTATAATGTATATTATATTATATTATTTATCTTATTATATATAATAATAGTATATAGTATAAATCAAGTATATATATATATTACAATGTGATACCATTAATATACTAACAGGGAGATTATTAATATATTTTCTAAAATATATTTAAATCAATATATAAATGTGGTTTAGTAGTTATAATATATATATAGTATATATAGTATATATAAAAAAAAATAAACTATATATAGTATAATATATATATATAATACGCTAATAAGATATAAATATATATATTATATATATATATTATATATAATGTATTTATAATACAGTATATATCATAAATGATCAAAATAATTCGTAATAGACTGCGCACTGAAAGCATGTGTGTTCTTGTAAATATTCGAGATATAATTGTAGGGTCCTTTGGCACCCATAATGTATCGATATCAATTGAAAAAAAATATTACCAAAATCTACATGTCGGGGAAATATTTTTGGCGCGAGTCCTAGTTTCCTACCTGCTATGCACGAAACTGAACATAGGCGCCTAAGCTCGTACTTCGTTTGTAAAAATTATGAGAATAGTAATTTCGAAGGGTTGTGTAAAATAGAAATTTATAGATTTTTACTCATATTTGGTTTTATTACCGGTTATTATATAACAAATATTAATTATGAGAGCTAACCACTTATAAAGAATGAAGAACTCTCGTATTTATCCTTGTATATAAGTTTGTCTGTTAAATAGTGAGTACATTAATTACTAAGTTTTCTTGGTCTTGTAGGTTTTAAAGTGTGATAATTATGCTATTAGTATTGGCTAAAATGTCAACATTCCTAGTTTATAATATAACCTATTTTTAAGATTTCAGTACAAGTTATAAAAGTGTAGAATATTTAGTAATGGACCTATACATCCTAGTATTTTAAGAGTCCCTGGATTTTAATTAACATTAGAAATATAGAGATTAAGAAGCCACTTTCAAAGAAAATTAGGAAAAAAAAGCATGCCATCTTGATATAAGAAAGCATTCATTCAGTAATAGGGTTAATTTTTGGAAAATGGTTTTGCCACAGGCCGGTTGTGAGGCACTCGATTGCAACATTTAAGAAAGAGTTGGATAGATATATGGATGGTGTGGGTCATATAGTATATTTTTGACTAAGCTAACTAGGCAGGTTTTTAGTTACAGTAGTTAAGATTAAACTGCATGTTGTTACTATAAAGTTATTAAAGCTTGTAGTGTGGGTAGCTGCTACTTAACTATAGTTTCTTTGGTAATAGTAGATGCAGAGGTTGCTAACCTCTATTTAATAAAAATCACAGATATACTCTAAAAAAAATAATACTGAATAAAAAAAACAAATGTAGCTGTCCCTTTAGGAAAAAAAGTTACAGCCTCTCAAGGTTATTAAAACTCCCATAGGATTTTGTAATAGCAGGGCTGAGGGGTATCACCCCCGATTTATAAAAATCACAGGATATTGTCTAAAAAAATAATGAAAAAAATGAAAACTAAAATCATACACTCTCTTACGAAAGAAAGTTAAAGCCTTAAAGTTGTTAAAACTCTCATAGACTTTCTATTTTTGATCCATCAAGGTTAGGTCTCATTTCAGGTTATGATAAATTTTGTTAGGTATACACAGAGAAAATCTATGTATACTTAACAAATCTTGGCATATTTGTAGATTATGTACTGTAATTACTGAGGTAGTATTTCAAGAACCTCAAAAAGCTTGCATTTTTTGATAACCTCTCAACGTTACCAATCACAAACTGTTAATATATATATATGAATATATATATATATATATATATATATAATTATATATATATATATATATATATAATATATATATATATATATAATAGGCTATATATATATTGGGTCAGGCGGGGTGACTGGGCCCGGCTTTTTTAGAGGGTGAATCTTAATCCATCTAATAAAAAAAAAAATTAAAAAAATTCGCCATTTAATAGCCACGCGGTAGTACTACAAGTTTATTTAGATCATCTTTAATTCTAGAGAGTTTTATATTTTTAAAAAATATAATAATGTTATGGTACAAAATGCCCTTCAATAGAATTCCACTTTTGAAAAATAAAGCCCATAGGATTTGTTATTAAAAATAAAAAATTGTGGATGGATTTTAATTATTTTTTCAGTGTATACAATCGAGGTATGTTAGCTTTAAACTGGCAAGTAAATTTTTGATCGAAACAGTATTAGTGGCAAAATCTCGGGGCCTAACTTGGTCCGATCCACCCCGCCGTAAAATGAAGGGGTGCATCGGACCACCATTGTTTTTCGTATTTTTATTGTATTGATTATTGACATTTTTATTACGTATAATTAATTTAAATATAATTTAAATATTTACTTATATGAGTAAAAATAAAAATATTTAAAAATGAAATTATATTAAAAAATATGAATTCCAAAAGTGTCAAAAATTTTTGAGCAGAGAGGGGTGAATCGGACCCACCTTATTTTTACTCTTTAATATATGTATCATATTACATTTTATACTTATTATGAATTTTAATATGATAAATAATTATAATTAAGTAAAAATTAAAATATAAAATTTGAAATTGATACGTAAAAGAGGAATTTAAATAGATGGGTCCGATTCACCCCTCAAGGTCAGGCTGAATGAGCTTTATAAAACTTTAATAAAACTTTATTGTTAGAATTACATTATTATTTTTTTGTGTGCTTATTACCTACTATATGGCCTGAATTTCAGGAAAAAAAAAAAATCCAAAAGGAATTAGGGGAAAGTCGGGAGGCGAAGTTATACCTAAAGTGGTCCAAGTCACCCCGCCGACTATATATACAGTATATATATAATACGAGGGCTGTCTAAAAAGATCCAAACTTCAATTTTTGCGAGCAAAGATATTGAAGCTAAGGATGGGTACTATGCACATTGAAAAAGAAAGATTAATGCACATGCGGGGGGGGGGATTGGAAATTGTTCTTGGCATTCCGGTTAGTCCAGTCTTTCCCTACGTGCAGTAGAGTGCAGTGCTATTGTAACATGCTCATCAAAATTGATTTTTCATAAAATGGAGTGAACAAGTAACAAGCAGTTGCACAGGAACTTGCTGGATACTGCCAAACCACTGACCTTGAGGTTTCTGAACAATTATAACTGGAGAGAGTCATGGGTATACGCTATGACCCAGAAACAAATCACAGCATTTTTAGCATCTTTACAAATTCGAGCAACATGGCCTTATTCAAATTACAATACTAGCAACTAGTAAACAAATCTCATTCTATATATTATTCTAGGCCTAATTGACGTTCTATAAAATCGTATATGCGAAATTATATGAATGCTTTATTTTAAACATTAATGTTACTTTAAAACAATATAGCACAACATGATCTATAGTCAAACTGCATATGGTAAGTGCTAATTTCAAATATGATATAATATGACATAGGTCAAAATGAAACAACTGAGGTCCCTAACTCATGATTTCCACGCAACAAGTCCTATGTCAGGTTTCACCTAACGGTAACTAAATATTCTTTTATGCCTATTTATCATAATCAAAGCAATTAATTGCACACAAAATCATTAGTAGCCCAGCCATGTGCAAAACATTCGTCTTGCAGTTGCACAGGACTTGCTGGATACTGCCAACACTGAGCCTGAGTTTCTAAAGAACATTATATCTGGAGATGAGTCATGGGTGTACGGCTATGACCCAGAAATAAAATCACAATCATCGCAATGGAGGCATTCCACATCCCCAAGGCCGAAAAAGCGCGACATGTGAGAAGCTAAATCAAGGTGATGCTAACAGTGTTCTTTGGTATCCGTGGAATTGTGCATCACGAGTACGCACCGGAAGGACAAACAGTGACAAAAGAGTATTATCAAGAAGTGCTCCGCCGACTCCGTGAAGCAATTCACCGCAAAAGACCAGATCTCTGGATGGCAAAAATTTGGCAGTTGCATCACGACAATGCTCAATCTCATTCATCGCAATTGATTCAGACTTTCTTGGTGTAACATGGAATTGCAGTTGTTCACCAACCTCCCTACTCTGGTTATTTCCGAAATTGAAGAGCCCATTGAAAGAATTCCGTTTTCAGAGTAGAAACGAGATACTGCAGAATGCGACAGCGGAGTTGAACACCATTCCAAAAGAAGCCTTCCAGAATTGTTTTCGGTAGTGGAAAGAACGGTGGCTAAGTGTGTGAAGGCGCAAGGGGTCTACTTTGAAGGGGATTAAAGTCCCAATCCAATCAAGTAAGTAATTAAAATGCCCAGTGGGAGGCATTTATAAATGGGCATTGTCCAGGGCATTTGCCCATTTCATAAATGCCCGCCTAAAAACTGGGCATTTATAAAATTATCAGTAAAATATGAATTATTGACAGCATTTGAAAAACAAAACATTCAAAATATAGTTATTTCATTTTTCGCATTTGTATTTATGTATTGTATTTGTATTTATATATCGTCTTCATCACCCACCTTCCCTCCCCAAGATTGGGGGTAAAGTGCCAACATGCACCAGAAGCAGAAAAGTAGTGGAAGAATATGAGGCAAGTCGAAAAGAAGCACAGCCATACCGTCCCCTTTATACCTGTAGTGAGAGCTAGTACAGTCGAAATCCACCTTAGAGCTTCACGGGAACGCGACGGACTCTTCACAATGGCATCTCGTCAAACATTAGAAACATTAGAAATTAAAAAGTAGAGACAAATACCACATGGGCTTATCAAGACTGTCCAGTCCCCCCCAAAAGAACAATGTCCAAACTTCTTTTTCTTGCAAATCCACAAAGCATCCTAGGCTTGTCAATAAAACTGCATAGTATACACCAAAGTCTAAAACATTTGCTCATGCAAATCACAAAACATCCTAGCGGCTTCAATAACTTAACATAGTATACACAAGTCTACAACTAAAAGAAAAAAACATAGCTAAAGTACACGCCAACAACACTACAAGCTTTAAAAACTTTATAGTAACATGCAGTTTACCTTAATTAACTACTGTAACTAAAAACCCCTAATTTGGCTTTACTAAAATATACTATATGACACACAAACCATCATATACCTATCCAGTCCTTTCTTAAATGTTTGCACTCGAGTCATACTCAACAACTCGTGTGTCAATAATTTGAAAATTGAAAAATCGTGTTAATTTTATGAATGCTTTCTTACATTAAGATGCATGTTTTCTTCTTAATTTTCTTACTATGCCCCTGGTCTCCCGTCCATGCTCACTAGAAAAATTTATTGGTCTCTGTATGATAAATAGATGTAAATATTTTGGTATACTTGTATTCATATCCCCTCTGAAAAATTGCCTTTCTACAGAAAACCTTCCTAACTCCTTAGCCTCTCCTCAAAGCTCTTACCCTCAAACCCAGAAATCACTTTTGTGTCTCTACATTTGCTCTCTCTCTCTAGCATATCTAAGTCTTTAAATAAAGATCCAAACTTGTGCACAATACTCTTAATACTGCCTAACATAACTATTAACAGTTTTTCTATAACTTCCTTGCGCTTGTAAACATCATTTACGATTTATTATGCCAGCATCTTATTAGTTTTATTTCTTGCTCCCAAACACTAATTAGCTACTTTCAAATTATTACTGCTTATAATCACACTAAATCTTTTTCTTGGTCCACAAAATCAAGCCAATTCCCATCACATCGTAGTTAAAAACTTTATTTGAGGAAGACTAGATGAAGAACTTACTTCGATTAATTCATTTGCCACTTATCTGCCCACCCAAAAGTTTATCAAGATCATTTTGAATATTAATGCATCTTCACTATTCCCTACTGAGGTAGCCACTTGGTATCATCTGCTGCAACTTAGAACCTTACATGTAAGTTCCTTGCGTCTAAATCATTTATATAGGGTATATGAGGAACAATATACCCAGCCACTGAACCCTGTGGACACCACTCTTCACTATTCCCATGATGATTTCTTGCCATTTAGTTGTACACACTGTTTTCTATCCACAACCACTCTTTAATCCAGCCATGCACTCAACCTATACCACAATGCAATAACTTCTTCATCAGCTTATGCGGGGGCCACAATTTTTACCCCTCACAAAACTCCGGAATCATTCTTATTATGAACCTTCTTCTCGCCTCTTCCAAACTCACATTCTCCCTCTAGGCATTCCTTTACTTGACTCAATCCACTTTTCCTTCGGTCTCCCAGCCCGGTCGATTCCAAGCACACTCACACTATACATCCGTTAACCAACCGACTATCATCCATCCTTTCACATGACCAAACCATCTAAGAAATTTCATTATTCTCTCATTTTACCCCTTTCTTCACACCACACACTCCCTAATATTTTGTTTCATTTCTCATTTTACCATTCTCACGCCTAACACGCTCCTAGATTGTCCATCTGAACACCTTGTACTTTGATCTACACCTCTTATCCAGATCATAGTTCTCATTAGTCATTATATCTTTAAAACACAGTAACAAGAACCCTCAGTAAGACCCTAGCGCCACTCAAGAACTTAGTCCCTTTACATCCACAAAAGATTGAATTGCTCAGCCACCTTCCTGCCATTCACACTTTTCTACTAACAGTCTGCATCATCTGTTCCCTTTTCATCCAATATATATTATTTGTGTTAAATTCAGACACTTTTGATCCAGCTGCCACCATCTACATAACTTCACAGAGGACTGTACTCACTCACAACCAAACCTTACTCTTAATCTACGTTTACTTTCAAACCCCCTTCTTTTACACACCCTGCCAAATCCCTCTACCAATCCTCTCAAGCTCTCTTCAGATTCACCGCCCAAAACCAAATCATCCGCATATAATAGGTAGGGCACCCTCCAATCTCTTCCATTCCCGTCATTCTAACACCATCCCCTGCCACCCCTACCTTTAATTCTTCATAACATCATCCACAACAAATTGAAAAACCAATGAGACATAACACATCCCGTGCCTCACTCCGCTGTTAATATTAAAGCCAATCACTTTTGATTCCATTTATTCTTACACTCCCTTATCTCATACATACTTTTTGATTTCATTCAGAAGCCTTCCAACAGCACCATATTTCAGCAGCACCTGCCACAGAGCTTCATAATTTAATATATATCACTAACACCTGTTGCAAATCCATAAAACTAAATACAATTTATTCTTCTTCTGTCTATTTCTCCATTCATTTTGGTTCCAATTAAAAGATTTGATCCAAACATCCACTCTGACACTTCTAATGCACCTTGGTTCTTCACCAATCAAGCCCTCAGTCACTCGACCACTCTTTCAACCAAAATATACCAGTTTAGATCTTCTCTACAACACTCAATAAACTAATTCCACTCTAATTCCTACAGTTACACATTATCCCCCTTACTTTTATATTAGGGTATCCTCCAATCCAGCGGAACTATACCCCCTATAAACGCTTTGTTTACACAACTTCCAATCCAATCATCACCATCGCGCCTCCATTTCTTGAACATTGTCACCAGTTAATTCATTCTATACCCTGCAGATTTTACATTCTTTAAACTTCTCAGGTCTACCCATACCTCGTTCCTTGCTAATGACCTCATCCGCAAAATACCTATTCCCTTGCACCATCAAACCAACGCACATTCACTATCATCTCTGCATTAGTGGCCAATGTTATGCAGCATTCGAAGTGCTCCCTCCACACCCCACACATTCATTTCATCAGCTACGAAAGCCACCATCCCTATATTATCCTAGCAGATTCCCCTTATTCTCATTCGTAAACCTTATATATATATATAGATATATATATATATATATAATATATATATATATATATATATATATATATAATATATAATTATATACATATATATATATATATATATATATATATTAAAAGTATAAATGCCCTCTAAAATGCCCAAATTGGACAAATGCCCAGGGCATTTGCCCAATTCTTAAGTGCCCGGGCATTTACCTATCACTAGTCCCAATCCAAGCAAGTTAGTAATTTATTTTTTAGAGCCAAAGGTCGGATACTTTTTAGACAGCCCTCGTATATATATATTATATAATATATATATATATATAATATAAATATATATATATATATATATATATATATATATATATATAGATTAATAATATATATATAATATATATATATATATTATATATAATTATATATTATATATATATATATTAAATATATATATATATATATAATATATATATATTATATATAGGATATATATAATATATATTATATATATATAATATATATATATATTATAATATATATTATATATATATTATATATAATATATATATAGATGTAAAAAAAAAAAGAAAATTCTCCTAAACCTAACAGAGTTCCAAAACAATACCTTTTTTCTCACCTTTCATATGACATCCAAATGTGTTATTCTTCAAAGTTAAAGTAAACGCTTCTTATTACTAACATATCTTTAGTATTCAGATAAAATTAAATATGTACAACAGTGGGTAAATCAAGTTTAGCAAAGGTACTTCAAGAACCGTAACCTATTTTACCCTTCACAAAGTCCCCTGGTACCAGTATGCTTTGCTCCTAGATACAACCTAATTTTACGAACCTCCTACCTTTCCCTTTTACCTACACTCTCAGTACCCCCAATTACTAATAACATTAAATATTTACTGAATCCAAGTTTTACTGATAAACAATAAAGATATTTACAAGAGGCCATCTTAAGGTAAAGGAATTCTGAGGGAAGAAATATATATATATATATATATATATATATATAGTAATATATATATATAATATAATATATAGAATATATAATATATATAATATATATATATATATATAATATATATATATATTATATATAATAGTATAAAACATTAAATAACAAACAACAGAAAGCATCTGCATAAAGCCCAACAAACAGCGACTTCCTTGAAAGTATTTGTTTTTTCTCATGCGAAGTGAAGCCATGAAGTGCAGTGAAGCCAGATATCCAAAAACAACCAGACCTAAAAAAGAAACAAAAACAATCATTCTTATATCTTTCTCTCCTCTCTTTTTTTCCCCTCAACATATTCCTTTATACCACTAACATCCACACGACTTTTGGTAAACGCATCCGCAAGCTGGTGCTTCGTATCAACCCATTCTACTCTTGATACTTTCTTCTCATCCATCATGATCCATTTAATCCAAGCTATGTCATTCCTTAAAGTTTTACTCTGTACTTGCGTAGCAGAGTAAATCGCATTCTTCAGAGTCTTACTATCAGTATACACTACCACCTCTAGTCTTTCACCCCCGTACAACTGATACCACAACTCTTCCACATATATGCCAGCTTGTATACCCTCTATAAACGCAATCGCCTCGGCTTCAATCGTAGACCTAGCAACCCTCTTTATGCATTTAGATTTCCAAGAAATTGGACACCTATTCCCATTCATATCTTTCAAAGCTACAATATAACCCACCTGAGGATTCACCCAGCCTTCCATTCCATACGACGCATCAGTATAAACTTCCACCACAATCTTACCCTCCAGCTTACTCAACCAAACCCCTAACTCAACCTCTTTCTTCCTTTTCAGAATGTTTATCAACTTTCTCATTTCATCCACTTTACCACCCTTAAAAAACCTACTCCTATCACTCACATCATAACATAAATCTGGTCTAGTCTGGTCACATAGCCAATTCATTTCCCCTACCAGAGATCTATACCTACGTCGTCAATTCTTTCTTTTTCATATCTCTATCACCAAAAAATTCCCTCTTCTCAGGCACTACTATACTATCCAAATACTGCTTCTGTTCCAGCCACACACCATCCATCTGTTCATGAATATTCACCCCTATATATTTAAATCCCCCAGTATCTTCCGTCCCTATTTATATCTTCTTTTTCATTCCTTTGACAACAATCTCAAGAAACGACTGAGACCCACCAAAACAAAAATCATCTACATGAGTACACATCACCCATCCAACTTCTTCTCATTCTTCCACATAATAAAAGCCGATTCAAACCTACTCTTCTTTCCACCTAACTCAGTAATAACTTCTACCACCTTTTCATACCAAGCCCATGCATTCGCCTCCTAGTTTTCAATTTCTTGTATCTTAGCTTCCAACACTCTGTTATCATTCTCCTTTCCCATCAACCACACTTCTTCATCCTCGCTGATACATTCAATATCCTTGTAATTCCTGAAATCAATCCATCTATTCTCACCGCTCTCAACATCCTGTATATTGTAAGAGTCACTCCACTTCTTGCTTTTAGCTTTACCAGCTCTACCTAACACTCTTACTTCAATCCTTTCATTGCTGTCCTTATGCACGCACCTATATATTTTTCCTACATTCACCTTGACATCGCGTACTTCATCCACTACCTGTTGTTCTTTTTGCACCGGTGTATTCACCACCACCACTTCTATCAAGTCATTCACTTCATCTTCTCCACATACTCCCTCATTCCTTTCATGTTCAGTCATTTCAGTATTTGCTCTGTCATTGTTAACCACCCAATCCTCATCAATGTCCTTCATAGGAATTCTGGACAACCGTGTAATATGAACCCTAGCAACCTCCCGAAGAGTACCACCATGTTTCACTATCACAGTTTTACCGTCTCTACCTATTACTTTCGCTGGGCCCCTCCATTCTTTATCAATCTCCCTCTTATAATACACATTCTCCCCTGGTTCCACCAAATCTAATTTATGTTCCCTTATCTGGCCCTTTATAGCCCTCTTTAACCTATCGTCACTTTCTTGTTGAATGTGTATAATTCTACTCTTTTTTTTTTAATGCCTTCTAAATGCTTTAATAGAACCTCGCTTTCTATACCTAGAACACCTAAACTCTCTTCATCCTCACTAGTACCATTAGGTAACTTAACATTTTTTCCAAACACTAGTTGATTAGGAGAATAACCGTTCCTATTTAATAAGCTATTCTTTGCAGCAACTGACCACATTAAACATACATCCCTATCCATCCCTTCATCTTTCATTTTCCTTATTGAATCCTTTAGTAAACCCACGGTTTTCTCACACTGCCCGTTACTCCAAGGACTCTCAGCAGCAGTAACCCATTGAGCCATACTGAATCTTTCACACATACTTTTTATCTAACTCATCCATAATTTTCCTCACACCTATTTCTTTCTCCAAACCCTCCCATTCTACGTCACATACCCCTTCAAACGCCTTGTCTCCCAAGCTCAACAATACCTCTCCCGCAGGACTCTCCCAGTTTTTTCCTTCAACCTTAAACCATAAATTCACATTTTTCTTCCACATCTCATAAACATTGCTGTCACACAAATCTCCTTTAAAAGGGGGACAAGTTCTCTTTGTTCTTACTTCCTTGTGTTCATCACTTCCAGACTCCTCTTCCTTCTTATCACCACCCCATATCCCCTATATCAGAACAACGCTCTGCTACCACTAAAAAAAAAAAAAATTCTATCTAAATAAACCCAAAACTTTTAACCTAAAAGAGTTCCACAACAATACCTTTTTTCTCACCTTTCATATGACATCTTCAAAGTTAAAGTAAACGTTTCTTCTCCTTATTACTAACATATTGTTAGTATTCAGATAAAATTAAATGTGTACAACAGTGGGTAAATCAAGTTTAGCAAAGGTACTTCAGGAACCGTAACCTATTGTACCCTTCACAAAGTCTCCTGGTATCAGTATGCTTTGCTCCTAGATACAACCTAATTTTACGAACCTCCTACCTTTTCCTTTTACCTACACTCTCAGTACCCCCAATTACTAATAACATTAAATATTTACTGATTCAGTTTTACTGATTAAATATAAACATATTACAAGATGGCCATCATTAAGATAAAGGATTCTGAGGGGAAGAAAAAATATATATATATAACAAACATTAAAATAACAAAAAATGGAAAGCATCTTGCAAAGCAACAACAGTGACTCGCTGAGTCTTGTCTCATGTTAAGTTGAAGCCATGGATGTGCACATGGCAGTAAGCCAAACCCACAAAAGGACAGACCTAAAAAAAAACAAAAAACAATCATATAAGTTATTATTTATTATTATTAATTATTATTATTATTATTTTTTATTTTTTCAGCATTGGTGAGAATATCAAAGCGGCTTCTTGAAACGTTCTGATGGCTTTATTGTTTTAGATTTCACAAAGAAAGAGGTTTACTATGTAAGTGAAAAACTGTAGCAGCAAGCTTCATCTATTCCATTTGAAGGAATTGTTTCTCTGGAAACTTGTTGGCAATCACTAAATCTAAGAAATTCACTTACATTTACTGCATTAAATTTTAGCACCTTATGTGTCCGGTAATTAAATATATTTATATTATAATATATATATATATATATATATATATATATATATATATAATATAATTATATATATATATATATATATATAAATATAATATATATATATATATATATATATATATATATTAGAGAGATTTTAATTAATATTTTTTAATATTAAATATCATACAATGTTTTGAAAATATATGTGTGTGTGTTTATTTTATAATATATATATATATATATATTATATATATAGAATATATATAATAATATATTATATATATATATATAGTATATATATTATATATACACAAAAGGTGGCCCGTTAATTAGAAAGTTAACGTCGTTAATTCTTAATCGTTTAACAAAAAAAATTAACGGCGTTAATCATTTAAAGCGTTTATCGGTAAGAATGTAGCCGAAGTTAACGTTAATCGTTAACGTTAAACGTCTTTCCAATTTTTATTTTTTTTTTTGATCACGCACCATCACGGGCAGAGCCCTATTCAAGGAGGGAATGTTGCACGGCAAAATTTCATCCGCTAGCGCAAATTACGCAGACAACATAGACCGCAGGCTTTAAGTGAGGAGATTAAATTCAGCAGGAAACATAGAAGATTGAAGAGAGTTCCACAGAACAGTTGTTGAAGGAAAAAAGGAAACACCGCAGCAAACTAGCTTGGAGTTACCAATAGTCAACACAAAAGTCGTGCGCAGATACAGCACCCCTTGTGCTACTAGGGCGTCGTAAAGTGTGGTGGTATGTTGAGTGGTAAGTTCCCTCGCAACAACTGCCGCTGCGATACTATAGAAAAGAGATAAAGCCACCAAGCATCGCGCCGCAAAGATAGAGGTTCAAGTGAACTGGAAAGTAATAACAGTTTATAAGCCTTTTGGCTTTTGACTCGGCACCCTGTCAAAGCCGTGTGAAACCATGTAGCCCCCCCAGAAAGAAGAAACAGTTACTCGATACAAGCCCAGATGAGACTTGTAATAGCTGGAGTAAATGAGAAGAAAAAAAAAAGCTTCGCAGTCTAAACAGAACCCCAGGCAACCGTTGTGATGTGAGGTTTCCAGACATTTTTTTATGTTAAGGCCAAGGATGTTGATATTGTCAACAGGAACGAAAGAACCGTCAAAAGAGATAGGAAGGTTAGAAGGTATTTTAAGAGGGAGATTTGTAGAAGTTGGGTTTTTAAAGAATTGAATTTCACATAGTTAAGACGACCCCACCCGCAAATTCTATCTAGCAGTGAGATAGAATTGGAAAGATTAAGACAAGAGGCAATTCTAGAAGTAAAAGATGGGGAGCAGAATTGAATGAGTTGAAGAACGAAGTCGAGGCATCGCATGTGAGTGGATAGATTAGA
>JABUQX010013161.1:65000-67500 GCA_015478945.1 Trachelipus rathkii | reverse complement strand
TGCAAAACTTTCATTAGTAGAATTCTCATTCTTTTATTCCTCTAAGCAATCGAAAGTATGTTCAGCAAGTAACAGCTTCAGTGTGCAGACCTCCGTTTGTTACCTTTTACCAGAATCTGATTTTTGTTTTATCACATAGCATACATTAAATTGAAGGTTTCTCTTCACTAATAATAGTCTACTTGACGTTTCATCATCATAAACTGAAAATATTTCAAATGCTAATATTTTTTGCGTTCTCCCGTATGATTTTCTATAGAATAATGCAGTTCATACTGATATCACTTTTTACTGCATATAGATAGAGCTCGTTTTGAATCATTTTCCAGATTCTGAAGTGTGTTTCCGAATAGATTTTTTTTGAGACAATATAGATCTATAACTTACCAGATAAAACAGAATATTCTCATAAACTTCACATAGAAGAAAAAAACCTAAACTATGGTAGCACATAGAGAACAAAATAGAAGAACTATAGTAGCTCACAGAGAACAAAATAGAATGTTCTTCTAATCTCACGAAGAGCATTCCTGTGCTCCGTCAGGAGAGTGCTATAGAAATTCTACAGAAATAAGCTGCACGTTGGAGGGGAGTTTTATCGCCCCCCCTTTTTTTATCATTTTCTTCACCAGTGATTTTTCTTCCATTTCTTTTTCCCTCTTTTTATGGATGGTGGTTTAACTTCCCCTTCTTTTTCTCAGAGATCTTATATATATATATATATATATATATATATATATATAAAAAAAAATGTATATAAATATATATATATATATATATATATATATATATATATATATATATATATATATATATATATATATATATATATATATATATATTAAAATTTTCGCCAGGAATTTTATATTTTTATTTATTTGATTTTATATTATTATTATTCTTATTATTATTATTATTATTATTATTATTATTATTATTATTATTATTATTATTTTATTATTATTATTATTATTATTATTATTATTATTATTATTATTATTATTATTATTGTTCGAAAGGAAAAAAAAGTTATATGTGAGCGTAGTGCTTCTTCTTTGGTGCAACAGACATCTTCATAAATACACAAAATATATTACGAAACAATATTGACATACATTTGTCCAAAAACCTTGTGTTTCGACATTATCAAAAACTTTCCGGCCTATAATAATAATAATAATAATAATAATAATAATAATAATAATAATAATAATAATAATAATAATAATAATAATAATAATAATAATATATAATAATAATAATAATAATAATGACGCTAACTAACTAAGGCTGAAGGAGTATGTGCGTCATGGGAGAGTAAATGACGGGCAACGACACATAGGAGACCTTCTAATCATTCCCTCAGCCACCCACGCGAGCTTCTGTGGTTTGGCCGCCTTTAAGATAGATAAATACAGTCGGTCTTCTTCTGGAACTGCCGCAGCGATGGAGAATGAATATTTGTGTGCAAGTGCTTACTGTTGCAAGCCTTCTTCGGGATTTTTATATGGGTATTAATATTGTAAATGTATAATAGCTTTTCTGTAATGATGGTGGTAATATTAACCGTATATATATATATATATATATATATATATATATATATATATATAAATGAATATTTGTTTTTTTATATATGAGAAAGAAGAAGATATATACATATATACATATATATATATATATATATATATATATATATATATATATATATATATATATATATATATATATATATACATATATATATATATATATATACATATATATATATATATATATATATATATATATATATATATATATATACATATATATAAATATATATATAGATAGTTAATATATATATATATATATATATATATATATATATATATATATATATATATATAAAACGTCATTGAATTGTTTTTGCTGTATAGGCAAAGCTATTATTAATACGTATGCAAATTAATGTGCACACATTGTCATTTGAATTCTTGAATTCATTCAGCACATTGATCTGTGTGTATAATCATTATTTATGTGTGTGTGTGTGTGTGTATGTGTGTGTGTGTGTGTGTGTGTGAGTGTGTGTGTGTGTGAAATGTTCTGTAGAATGTTCTAAATCTGTAGAAGAAAGGAAATCCGATACGACATTTTTTCTCATTTTTGCTTTATTTATTTTTTGTATATATATATATATATATATATATATATATACGTTATATATTTATATATATATATATATATATATATATATATATATATATATATATATATATATATATATATATTATATATATATATATATAATTATATATATATATATATATATAGCATATATATATATATATATATATATATATATATATATAAAGTATATAGTATATATTTATATGCTATATATATATAGTGTAGTATATATATATATATATATATTCGATTTTCAATTATAATTTAAAATTCTTGTGGACTCGTCTGTGTCGTCGCAACCCTCAGCATCCGGCATGTGCTGTGATAG
>JABUQX010013161.1:57500-60000 GCA_015478945.1 Trachelipus rathkii | reverse complement strand
ATTTCAAGAGAAGGATAAATACCGAAGAAGGGAATTTTCAGAAATTAAAGCTTTGTTCCAGGCTTTATTGAAAGCCTTCTAAATGTCTAGCGCCACAGCAGAAGATTCACAGATATGCGGAGGAGCAGAGGATCAAGAGGCAGAGAGAAAGGAAAGAAGATCAGTCTAGCGCTTCTTAAAGAATCCATACTGTCAATCAGAATAAGATTAGAAGATTTAAGGATGTTTCTAATCTTCCTCTTAAAATAGATTCGAAAACGTTAGGAAGCAATAGAGATTAAAGCGGTAGGACGATAGTTGGATTGTTGACTAGGGTTCCCCTTCTTCAGCACAGGCTGGATGAATACACCCTTCCAGCAGGAGGGATAAGCTAAAGTTGATATACATTGATGAAACACTTTACCAGAGCATGATGTAAGCTCAGAAGCACAGGTTTTGAGGACCACTGGAGAGATAACTTCAGCACTATTCGCCTTCTTAGTGTTAAGTTCAGAGATTGCAGAAATAACGTTTTAATGAGTTAGAGGGAGGTGGAGAGGAGGAATAGCTCTGGAACCGTGCAGAGTGGAATAAGAGGGAAAAGTTGGGGCAAATATTTCAGCTTTAGCCAGAAGTTAAAACAGCAGTCTTACCATCAGAGATAAAGAAAAAAGGAGGGAGAGAGGAAGGGCAAATTGAAAGTTGAGATTTTAAAATTGCAAAATGTCATTAAGAGTGTGAGATAGAACCAGAAAGATTGTTGCATTAACTACGAAGAAAAGTTTTCCAGGTCTCGAAGAGTTGATTTGTTGTCATTTCTGGGATGAAATGTGTAAAAGCACGAATTTCTGGATTTGAAGACAACAATAATGTCATAAAACAAGGTTTATTAGTTTTAGTTTAAGGGAGAGAGATTGGAATGTTTTTACCTATATATATATATATATATATATTATATATATTATATATATATATATATATAATATATATATTACTATATATATATATATATATATATATAATATCATATATATATTATATATATAATTGAAATGATACTAATAGGTTTTAAGAAAGTGCAAAAATGTCTGTTTAAAATTAAATTGTTTTTGAGATGAATGTTTAATATAAATATTTTGGCTCAAAACTTATGAGAACATTAGTATTAATAATGTAACTACTAAATAACCAAAAAAGTTAAATATTTTTAAAGCTAAAAAAAATGGATTTATTTAAAAAGCTTTTTTTTTCACCCTTATATATATATATATATATATATAGTATATATATATCATATATAAAAAAATATATATATTATATATTATATATATAATATATAATATATAGTATATATATATATATAATATATATATATATACAGAACTCTGTCCATTAATTGGGGAGTTCATATCTACAGCAGTAAGTTCCTTGGTCAGGGAGAAATTAAATTTATGAAATTTCTAAGCAAGCGAATAAAGTGGCAGATTGTCCTAGACTTGATAGCAAACGCCTGCTATCGGTTTCAATCTACATTTGGAAATTCTATCCAAACGTGGAACGTGGCCTTCGAATCCAGATGGGCGAAACTTTTGCTAGAGGCATGAGAGAGAGAGATGAGAGAGAGAGTAGAGAGAGAGAGAGAGTAGTATGAGAAGAGAGAGAGAGAGAGGAGAGAGAGAGAGAGAGAGAGAGAGAGAGAGAGTGAGAAGAGAGATTTATTACAGAAAATCTCTTAAAATGCGGCAATTTTTTTTATGTGCCGTTCACATCACACTGGACCAAAAATTCGAACTCTTGCTGTCGCGAGAAGGAAAATTATATCCTAAAGCGAGAAGAGACTCGCTTTAATCACTGAGCCATCGTGAACTCATATATATATTATATATATATATATATAATATCATAATATATATATATAATATATATATATATATATATATATATATATAATATATTATATATTATATATATATATAATATATATTATAATATATATATATATATAATATATATATAATATATATATATATATTATTATATATAATATATATATAATTATAATATATTATATATTATATATTATATATATAAATATATATATATATATATATATATATATATATATATATATATATATTATATATATATATATTATATATATATATATATAGATATAATAATATATATATATATATAATATATATAGTATATATATATATATATAATATATATATATATATATATATATATATATATATTAAACAAGGGCATTTGTTACGCATAAATGGAGCAGCAACAATACGCTTTTTGTTTAACTTGGTTTAACTTCCCTTTTGCTTTGAGAAATGAGTCTACATTTTTTTTCCTTATATAATAATATAATATATATATATATATATATATATATATATATATATATAATATAATATATAATAATATATATATATATATATAATATATATATATATATACTATATATATATATATATATAATATATATAATATAATATATATATTGAAA
>JABUQX010013161.1:25000-27500 GCA_015478945.1 Trachelipus rathkii | reverse complement strand
ATCAAATTTTTACATTTGAAACAAATGATTGAGAAAATGAGAGAGAAGAAGATTAAATTGTATTTATTTTTTGTGGTTGGATTTACAACAGGTGTATGATAGGATTAATAAGGAAGCTCTATGGCAGGTGTTAGTGATATATGGTGTTGGTGTAGCGCTTCTGAATGGAATCAAAACTATGCATGACGAGCGAAGCGTTTGTAGAATAAATGGAGTTGAAAGAGATTGGTTTAAATATTTATAGCGGAGTGAGGCAGGGATGTGTTATGTTTCCTTAGTTATTCAATTTTGAATATGGATTGGGTAATGAAATAATTAGAATTGGTGGTATTGGAGGTGTTAATTCTCTTGAAGAATGGCAGAGTGGAGTGTTGCCCTACGTATTAGTGGAATTGGTTCTGGACGTGGCTACACTGAATGAGGGTTTGAGGGATTTGATAGAAGGATTGGCAGTGGTGTGGAAAGAAATGGTTTATAAAGTAAATGTCTAGAAAATAGTAAGGTATGTAGTGCAGTGAGGGAAGTCCACGGTGTTGAAGTTATGTTAGATGCATGAGCAGCTTGGAAACAAGTGTCTGAGTATTAAATATTTAGGATATATGTTAGATGAAAAAGGGAACGGATGCATTGTGAGTGTAGGAAGGAAAGTTTGTTGAAGGGTAGGAAGGTGCGCTGGTGCAATTAAACTTTGGTAGTTTAAAAGACGGCACTATAGTAACTTCACACAGGCGCTGGCGCCCCCAGGTATTTTTGCAATGAGGCTATGTTGTCACCTAGTGTTATGTATATTAGTGCAACTATGGTTCTGAACGATCAGATAACAGATTTAAGGGATATTTGATTTCAGAATGCGACAATCATTAGGACAGCTGACGCTAAGAATTGATACCCACACCATGAGCGAACAACACATATGAACGCATAGGGAGTAATCCTCAGAGACCACACCACCAAAACAAACAACAAACCAAACAAACACTAGTTGAAGAACCATGCCGTAACACTAGAGAGATAACCGAGCCACAACGGATACACCTGAACGTCCGCCAATAGAGATTGAGAAGAAAAACCATGAGACCATGATAGAGGTCCGTTAGTTAAGTCGGACAATAATATGAGTCGTTGCTCGGGAATCGACCAAACCTGCTGGAGAGAAACGAAGAAAAAGTGGATGAGTCAGTGAAGGAATGTCTGAAGGAGAGGAATGCGAGTTTGGCAGAGGGAGAAGGCCACGGTACATAATACAATAACAATGACACTGGTTGGTCTCTCTCAAGCGCGCCGCGCTAATAGAATTGTAGAGGGGTCCTAGATACCACGGCTTATGAACCAACAATGACGAAGAAAACCACAGTGAGAGTCACACAACCGTCGAACACAAGATACATCGATCAGAAAACCCTAGGGTGAGTTTTTTTATCACTCGCGGCAACCCGCTTCCTACACCTTAACATGACCTCACCACTTACACAGGCGCGCCACAGAGAATAGGAAGAGAAGAGAATAGAAGAAGCTTTCAATCTATCATCATACTACTCTGCGGTCACTATCTCTCTCCTAACTACTTTTACCGCAATACAAATCAATCTAACAAACTCACTCATAACAACATATAACCACTATACCTCATCACTCATAAAATAATAACACAACCTCACCAACATAACCTACAACCTATACTAACTACTCATAGTAATAACAAAACACAACTAATAACTATAATACCAAAAACATATAATATATAATATATAATACTGGTAACTAATAATAATATAATAATATATATATATATATATATATAACAAATATATATATATAATATATATATATATATAATATATATATGTTATATATATATAATATATATTATATATATATATATATATATATATATATATATATATACTTATATATATTATATATATATAAAATATAATATATATATATATATATATAATATATATATATATGCAAACGGCAGGCTATAATAAGTTTTACTTACTTAAGGAACAAGGAACAGGTTTGGCCGCAGGTGCAAGTTCTTCTTTGCTCGAATCCCCGCGAGGGGGGAAGGCATTTGCTGTCGGTGGACCTGAGTGCTCAGCCAAGATGGAGGGATGTGGGCGGTTGCGCACATCACCTCGTGGAATGGCCTCGGGGGGCTTGGCACAACGGGGTCCCCTCGTTCTGAGGGGATTCCTGCTGGGCCCGAGTACCCATCGGGGCCGGAAAAATCTTGCATGCGCGGGGCTTGCGTCGCGCGGGTCCGGTTGTCTCTCAGGCATGGGTCCTTCGGGGCGCCTCTCCTGGGGGGTGGAAAACGGGCCGCCTGGCGTGAATGGCCTGACTGACCACTGTGAGGAGAAAGAACGATGGTTTATCCGAAGAGTGCCCTGGTGAATGGCCTGTGGAGCAAATACCCTACGTGGTACGAGGGAACGAATCGCAGGTTTATCCGAGGGATACTCTGGTGAACGGCCCGCTGGGACTGGAACGCAGG
>JABUQX010013161.1:10000-17500 GCA_015478945.1 Trachelipus rathkii | reverse complement strand
CCGTTTTACTTCACCGGTAAATTATAGAACCTACTTCCTTCGACTTCAACATTTTTGAACGTGCATATTTGTTCATGTCGACACTTATTTTGAGAACAGCTGGAGTTTCGCCTTCTTTTGTCGTTTTTTTGTCAGTCTCTGGCCTTTTACAACCAGAGGATATATATATATATATATATATATATATATATTATTATATATAATACATAAATATTATATATATATATATATATATATATATATATATATATATTATATAACCAGAGAATATATATATATATATATATATATATATATATATATATATATATATATATATATATATATATATAGATCTAAATAGTCTAAATAGTGGAAAGCGTTGTAAAAGAAAAGCAGTTGAGATTTTTTATTAGTATTATTTCTATTTAATTTCTACTGAAGTTTATTTCTCTGAATTATAAAAGTAGTTGACATGGTATATTTAAAACTTTTTTTCCTTTCTGTAAATCAAATTATAAACCAGAAGTGCAAGATATTTTAACGTTTTAAAATATCTTTGAACTATGAGTTTCAGATTTTAAATCATGGTTAACTAAAAAAATTGGTTTTATTTATTCCTACAGAATTATTAGTTTTATGTTTTTTTCTCAACTTAAATTTCGTTCTTTCTTTTGCAGATGAACGGAGCAGGTGGCTACGTTGGAGCAGCAGCTGGGTTTGCAAGTACCCCTGGAGGATATACATCCGTGCCTAGGCTTCATCACTGCAATGCCCATTCATTCCTTTGTTCTAATCCAGCATACCATCAATATCAGGTTAGATGATCATCAATGTGAGGTGATGTTAGGCCCGGTAGTTGAAATAAACCATTTTATACTAGGTGCTATTAATTTTTTTATTATCATATATCTTTTTCTCAGGTCAGTGGAGGCTGTCTTGGGCATCCTCCCAATTATGTCACTCCATTTGTTGCTGCAGGCCATGCAGCCCCTATATTATCCCATTCAGCCTCTACCCAGCTGTTACCGGCTGCTTCACATCCTCAGCTGTATACGCAACCAGCTGTTAGTATCGGACAACCTCCTGTGCAACAATTAGGACCTTCTGCTCAGCAAGCTGTTTCGGCGCCAGCTCACGCTCTCCAACACCCACAAATTCCACACCCGCATCACCATCACCATCAGCATCATCATCCTCATCCTCATCCACATCCTCACCCTCACCCTCACCAACAGCCGACTATTGTATCACCTTTCCCATCTCACACTCATATACATCAAATTCCACATACACCACATGTAAGTTAATTTTTTTTTGCATTTTTTATCATTAAAGTTTTCATTAAAAATTATCTGCCTTTAAATTCTGTGTTCATAAACGAGTTCAGTTTTATTCCATTTTATATATTATCATTGATTTATTTATGATTTTTATTCTCATTTATTACAGGCCCCTACCTCCACCGGTGCAAGAGGTTCGGGTATTGAAGTGTTAAGCCGTGGTTTATATCGCAGTTCCTCTCAAGGTCACGTGATAGGAAGGGTACGAAGAGGAGGGACTCTCCCTGGTATGGGGGGAAACAGAAGAGGAGGAAACACTTGGCGAGGGAATATGCAACCAGTACCTCCACCAACGCTACCTCCACCACCTCTACCCACAACTGCTGCTGCAGCTGCTGCTTACCCGGGAATCCTTTTACATTTCTTGTTAGCATTATTATATTTATTTTTTCTAAATTTCTCTTTACTATTTTTAATTTTAGGCATACCGTATATACTACAATTATAGTAGCCTACTATTTTTGGCCATTATGCGAGTTATAGTTATTAAAATTCATTGGAGACTTGGCTTCAAAAAATACTGAGCTTGTTCAGTCATATTTTTATTTTCATGGTATGAGGAAATGGAAAACATAGATTATATAAACCAAACTTTAAAGAATAAAATAATCTTGTCTTGATCTTATTATGATGATGCACAAAGTACAAAAATTGAAGAGTAAAATTATCCTGTCTTGATCTCATAGGCATAAATATAACATACAAAAGGGGTCTGTCTAGCTTTTTATTAATAATAATTGAAAACAGTAGATAGATTTGTGAGATACTGAGGGTTAGAATGGATATGGTTTTATTATAGTGAAGAATTTGTGATTTGTGAGCGATGTACAAATTAAGTCTGTTTCAATAATAGTTGGTTGAAGATTTAAAAGTCTTTTTTTAATAATGGTTGGTTGAAGGTAGTGTTACGCAGTTGGAGAGTTTGGTGATATTCTGTTTAACTATAAGTGGAGTAAAATCAGCTTCCTTTTCTCCACTTTAATATTAGTGAATTTCTGCATAAACACTTTCATAGTCTTTTTTTGTTTCCTTGTCAGATTCATGTAATCAAAATATGAATACAGACTGAAATTCTTATACTATGTTCCATAAGTTATTTAAATTATTATTTTGTTTAGACTTTTTTCTAGATGAACAGAGTAACGAACTTGCATAATCACTTTTCTAGTCCAGTTTGTAGATTATTTTAAACTCATATTCCACTTTCATCAGTTACATTTGTTGTTATGCATAATTAATAGAAAGAGATGATTGTGTTCTGATTCCCATATAATATATATAATATTACTTATATATATATATATATATATATATATATATATATATATATATATATATATATATATATATATATATATATATATATATATATATATATATATATATATATAATTCCTTTCGTCTCTCCTACCCCAAGTAATTGTGTTGTAAACATGTAACATGAGTCTGAGACACGCTTGTATTGATAGAAATGATGCCTTATAATTTTTTCCCCCTTTTCCCACCATTCGTAGGTTTATTTCCAATATTAATTAATAATATTTGACTATTAGGTCTAATAGCGACAGGGAAAGTAAACGAGTCAGTTCTTTTTGTATTTAAATTTATTTGGACAGTACGTAATCCATTTTCATATATCGGTACTGTGACTGGGATGGGGCTATTTTTATCCTTCGTTTTTGATTTCATAAAGCATTTTCTATCTAGCATGGATTTATTTCCAATGCTTAATAATGGGAAAAAGGGCAATATATCTTGTGCAGATGTGTTTTCTACATCTTGTACGGAAGAGAAATCATTTGACCTGGATAATATTAATATATATATATATATATATATATTATATACTATATATATATAATATATATATATATATATTATATATATATATTATATTTATATATATTATATATATATATATATATATATATATATATATATATATATATATATAATATATAATATATATATATATATATAATTTTTAATATGTTTTATCAACAGACATACAGATCACAATCATTCTGGAATAGTTTTCGCTTTTAATTTCTTACATCCTTTATTGTTTGAAATTATACAATTTCTCGATGCAAACTTTGCAAGATTATAAATTATACATGTTAAGTTTGACCGCACCGATGCAACTGCCATAGGCTACCCATAGGTTTAAGTTTTTAGGCTCTCTTTGTTTAAATTCAATTCTGTTGAACAATTTTTTTTTCTTTTGTGATGTGATATTTAAGTTATTCTATCCTAAGGTTAGGATGCTGTGTCTTAAATTGTCCTACTCCGATTCCCAACACTTTGACAATAATCTTTCCGCTTGGAAATTTGCGACTGTGGACGGCCACTCCAGTTATAAGCAACCTGTAGCGGAAATTTTTGCTACCTTTTTAGTTCTCCATTCCTCCGTCTCTATTAAATATTTTAGGCAACTAATCTTGGCATGCGTACCCATGTATACGCACCCTGACGATCTTTTTTAACAATAATAATTTTCTTGTCCCGCATATATCCTTTACTTTTATATAATTAATCACTTTTTATAGCGAAAGTATTAATTTTTAAGGTTAACATAGTGGAATACCACAGGACCAGGAAGTTTTTTTTGTTAAAGTGAAATAGTTAAATATGAAAATGATGAGGCGTACGTTCCACCCTATTTTTCTAAATTTATTTTTTCGTGTTTATCCACACATTTTAAGTTTTTTTTTTTTTTTTTTTTTTTTTTTTTTGAAATGTCAATAGCTGACAAATAGATTTGTCTCTTCTACTTTGTTAATGGCATAATGGTGTTTTGTTACTTTTTTTTTTTCATCTATGGGGAACGTGAATGAAATTACAATGTATGCGTGTACTTTTTGATATTTAAGAAAGTGATTAAGCGCGTTTTATGTCAACTCCATATATTGCCATTAATTCTTTATAATATTTCTGGTTTACTTATTAAAATCTTAATTTAATAATGAAAAAGAAAATAAAATTTTTTGTAAAATCCATTTTTTTTAAAAATTTTTGTAATTAATTTTTTTTTGGTTTAAAATATGATTTTTTTTTGATTATTTTTGCATGAAAACTAATAATTTTTTTTAAAATTTAGAGCGATGGGCTATCCCATCCATCTTTACTGAATTTAACAGCGTCCGAACCTGTTGTAGCAACGGAAGCTCCTGATACAGAAAATTATGAAGCTCTTTTGCATCTTGCAGAACGCTTAGGAGAAGCAGCCCCGTGGTCTCAATAAAAACTGCCATTATCAGTTACCTTCTATAGGTACGCTTCATATATATATATATATATATATATATATATATATATATATTATATATATATATATAATATATATATATATAGGTATATATATTATATATATATAGTATATATATATATACAAATCTATATAAAATATAAATAAAATATAAATATATAGTATAATGATGACATACAAGGGAATAGGAGCTCTTCTGGAAGGAAGCGCGAAAGGTTAAGAATATGAATAAGGGGAATCTGCTTGAGAATAATGAATAGGTGATGTGCTTTTGTTAACTGTGATGAATGGATGTGGGGCAGTGTGGAAAGAACAGTTCGAAAATCTGCACAATATAAACAGTAATGATGAGGTGTTAGTGAATGTGTGTGTTTTGATGGTGCAAGAAGGAATAGGTATTTTGGGGGATGAGGTTATTAGTAAGGAGGAGGTAATGTTTAGTTGAGTGAGAAATTTGAAGAATGGTAAATCAGGGTCTGCAGGTATAGATGAAATTACTGTGAAATGGATCAAGAGCGGAGGCGAGAATGGTGATTGATTGGATTTGGAAGTTGTGTACTAAAGCGTTTATGAGGTATAGTTCCAATGGGGATTGGCGGAGACGGTAATAGTTACGCCTTATATAAGGTACAGGGAGAAAAGGGGTAATTGTAAGAAAATTTATGGGGAATAAGTTTATTGAGTGTTGTAGGGAAGGTATAATGCTGGTATTTTGGTTGAAAGAGTGAGAGTGCGTCGAGTGATGAGGACTGGTTGGTGAAGAACAAGGTCGTTTAGGAGTGGTAGAGGATGTGTGGATAAATCTTTACAATTGAAACAAATGATTGAGAAAAATGAGGGAGAGAGAAGAATAAATTATATTTAGGTTTTATGATTTACAACAGGGCGTATGATAGATTAATAGCGGAGCTTTATGTCGGTAATTAGTGATATCAGGTGTGGTGTAGGCTCTGAATCGGAATCAAAAGTAATGTATGAACGATAGTGAACGTGTGTAAGAATAAATGGTGTCAATGGTGATTGGTTTTAGGATTAATGGCGGAGTGAGACAGGGTTGTGTTATGTCTCCTTGGTTATCTCAATGTGTATATGGATGGGGGTTATGAAAGAATTCAAGGTGGGAATGGCAGGAAATGGTGTAGAATGATGGAGAATGGAGGGAGTGGAGGGTGCCCTACTATTATATGCGGATGATTTGGTTCTTTGTGCGAATCTGAAGAGAGTATGAGAGGATTTGGTAGAGAGATTTTGGCAGGGTATGTAAAAGGAGGGTTTGAAAAGAAACGTAGATAAGAAGGTTATGGTGTGAGTGAGGACAGTCCTCAGTGTGAAGTTATGTTTAAACTGAAACAGCTGGAGCAAGTGTCTGAGTTAAATATTTAGGGTATGTGTTGGATGAGAATTGAACGGACTGATGCAGGAGTGTAGTAGGAAGTTGTGAAATTTCAGGAAGGTTGCTGGTGCATTAAATCGTTGGTGAATGTAAAAGGGAAAGTCTTGAGTGCGCTAGAGTCTTACATGAGGGTATGTTGTTACCTGTGTTATTGTATGGTAGTAAGACTATGTCTGGAAATAAGAAGTATAGATCTAAAGTCAATGTGTGTTCAGATGGAAATCTTAGGGGTCTAGGTGTGAAAAGGATTAATAAAATGAGGATGAACGTAATTAGAGAGTTGTGTGGTGTGAAAAGGGGTAAATGAGAGAATAAATGAAAGTATGTTGAGATGGTTTGGTCATGTTGGAAAGGATGAATGATAGCCGTTTGGTTAAGCGGATGTACAGTGGAGAGTGTGTTGGGAAACTCGACCGGCTAGGAGACTGAAGAGAAGTGGATTGAGTCGGTGACAATGTCTGAAGGAGAGAAATGTGAGTTTTGGCAGAGGCGAGAATAAAGGGTGGCATGATAGGAGAGAATGGCGGGGTTTTTGTATGGGTATGGTTGTGGCCCACCGGGGCCAAGGGATGAACCCTTACACTGACGATTTACCATAGTGAGGTCCGTCGCGGTCCCAGTGAAGCTCTAGGGTGGAATTTTTCTGACTGTGACGAGTTCTCTCTAATTAATGGTACAACCGAGGAGGGCGGTAAAGGCTGGCCTTTCCTTTCGACTTTTGTCATATATTCTTCTACCTGCTTTTCTTTTCCGATGGCATGACACGCAACCTTACTCCCAGTCTTGGGGCAAAGAGAAAGATAAAGAAAGAAAGAAGATATATATATATATATATATATATTATAATATATATATAATTATATATATATAATATATATATATATATATATATTGTAATATATATGAATATAATATATATAATATATATATATATATATATAATATATATAATAATATATATTGAAACAAAAATTATTGAGAAAATGAGAGAAGAATAAATTGTATTTCAGGTTATGGACTTACAACAGGCATATGATATGATTAATAGGTAAGATCTGTGTCAGGTGTTGGTGATACTATGTGGTGGTGGTGGTGGTCTTCTGAATGGAATCAAAGTATTATGTCGGAGTGAAGCGTGTGTAGTGTAAGACAAATAAATGGAATTGAGACTGAATGGTTTAATATTAATAGTTGAGTGAACAGGGATGTGTTATGTCTCTTTATGTCTCCTTCGATATTTAATTTGTATATGGATGGGATGGTTGAAGGAATCAGGGTAGGGGTGGTAGGGGGATATGTTAAATTTATGAAGAATGGAAGAGAGTGAAGAGTACCCTGTTTAATGTGTAGGCTGATAATTTGGCTTTGGTGTGGGTGAATCTGAAAAAGATTGAGAGGATTATTAGACAGGTTTGTCAGGGTGTCTAAAAGGAGGGGTTTGAAAGTTGAGTAGATAAGAGTAAGGTGATGGCATTGAGTGAGGAGAATCCGCGGTGTAAAATCATGTTGGATGGTTA
>JABUQX010013161.1:0-7500 GCA_015478945.1 Trachelipus rathkii | reverse complement strand
TCTAGGCGTAACACAGGCCACTCTATCGATATCAACAATATAAAGATGATCAAAAATATCAATCACACGAACCATCGCAAAATCATGGAATCCTTTTGCATTTATAATAGTAACAACTACAATAAGCATCCCGGTGAAGTTAAGATAGATTTTATACCAAATGAATATCTGAAAACATCAAAATATTTCAACAACACCATGAAGAAAATATCAGACCAACTGAAACACACTTGAACTGATGAAAATCAAGAAAGAAATCCAGTCCCTTAGCCTGAAGAGGTCTCGCGTGTCGGGACGAAATTAGCTTTCCCCTTTTTAAAATTTAATTTCATTAAAAAAAAGTGTCTTTACCAATGTTTTAAATTTGTGTACATTTAGTAATAAAATGGAGTGAACTAAAACATAATACTAAAAAAGAATCAAAGGGCTTCCTCTCTAAAGTAAATAATATCACTACGACAAAGTAAGTTCTTAATATATATATATATATAATATATAATATATATTATATATATATATATTATATATATAATATATATATATATATATATATATATATATTATAATATATATATAGTATATATAATATATATAATATATATATATATAATATATATATATATATATATAATATTATATATATATATATATATATTATATATATATATTTAATATCTTATTCTTCTTGAAAATCAATTATTTTCTAAAAATTTCTTTAGAAAATATTTATTTATGAATTAATTAAATGTATTCCTTTTTTATAATTTAAATTATTAACTAATTGAACTTATATTTAATTTCCATCCTAAGTTTTAAGACCTTCAGTGGTGTTTTGACTTACATTTCTAATTTAGCTAACCCCGGCGGCCCCGGCCCCGGCCCCGCCCCGGCCCCGGCCCCGGCCTCGGCCCCGGCCCCGGCCTAAATTAGAGCAGCCCCGGCCCCGGCCCCGGCCCCGGCCCCGGCAAAATTCCAGCCCCGGTCGGTCCCTAATGGAAAGGAACGGATAATGCAGCGTGTATTAGGAAAGTTGTGAATGTTAGGAAGGTGGCTAGTGCAGTTAAATACTTGGTGAATACAAAGGAGTTAATTTGAGATGCGCTAGGGTTTGGCAGAGCGGTATGTGTTAATGTATAAGTAAGTGAAACACTACATGGCATGGGAATTAAGAGTTTTTAGATCCCTTAAGGTAGCCATCTTAGGGTCTGTTACGGTTTTAGGAAGAATTGATAAAATGAGGAATGAACGTATTAGGCGGAATTGGTGGTGTGAAGAAGGTGTATGAAATAAACGACAGTGCATTGAATGGTTTAGAATCGACCGTTTGGGAGATTGAAGAAAAAGTGGATTGAGTCAGTAAAGGAATGTCTGAAGGAATGTGAGTTTGACAGAGGCGAGAAGAAAGGTGCATAATTGGAACGTGAATGGCGGGTTTTTGTGAGGGGGTATGGTTTTGGTGCCTGGCCTGGGGATGAACCCCACATTGCATGAGATACCACAGTGACATCCGTCGCACAGTCTTGTAAATAGCCCAGGGTGGATTTTTTTAACTGCGACGACTCTCACTTATGTCATGCTCCTCTACTTAATTATTCTATTCCGCGCATGTTTACGCTAACTTACCCATCTATGGGAAGAGAAGGAGTATATATATATATATAATATTATATAATTATATATATATATATATATATATATATATATATATTATATATATTATATATATATGTGTATAGAAAGAAATATATATATATATATATATATATATATATATATATATTACTCCTTACTCAATTACGCACGCTCTTTTTTTGTGAACAAAATTGAACGATTAGGCATAATCATTAAGCTTCGTCAAATTTTTATCAAAAACGTTAACCCGTAATATACTTTCCAGCCAATCGTGTTTGGGAGCGACAGCGTCTGGTCGTAGGGTTAGCTCCGCTATTGAATGACTTTTTTGGTTTAATCCCGCTTTTCTTCTCCTTATTTTTGAAAGTTGCGGTCTTATTCTGATTTCCATTTTGTGACCATACTCTTTGTTCATAACCAAAACTTACGTGATTGAACTCTTCGATAGTAAACCCTACTCTGTTTCTTTCCTCATTTTTTATCTAAAGATGGATATTATGAACATGTATGCGACGGCGTTGTCTGCTCTTTTGTCTTTTATTTGGAGTATTCCTAAAATTTCTACTACATATGGCTTTGGCTCACTGGCCAATGTAAGACTAAATTCATCACTGTGCCGTTTATTTATTTTCTATCTCAATTTTTTTTTTGCTTGTGTGTGTGTGAAATGTAGAGTAGTCTTAAATTTTGACTATCCTATCAGATATTTAATAATATGACGCGTTATCTGGTCTTTTCCTTTCTGTGAATTTATCATTCCAGATGATTTCAATTTCACCACTGCCTGTGGCTCTCTTATTGCTCTCAATATACAGTTGTTGAACTCGCCTACCATTTCTCTATTCGCAATAATCTTGAATAGATATTGTAGCTCCCTACCCATATCCCTAATCATTTTGGAGATTACCCCAACATGCTAGACCTTTTATTAAATTCCAATGCTTCTCTTCTTTCCATTATATTCTTTACACCTCTGCAGGATTCCTTTGCTCACACCAATTTACCTCCGCATTAATTTCTATCTCTTTAAATCTTCCACAAAAATGACCACACCTTCGTCGATTAGATATTTTTTGGTATTTTGATAATAAAAATTAGTTGGACTGGCGTTTAATGACTTTCTTTGAATTACTACTACCTCGTCGAAGGGTCCCTCGAAGTGTGCAGAACACATAACCGAGGTGATCCTCTCTGGTAAGCGCAGGCTAGCAATCTTTTTTTCTTCAACTTCAACTTAATCCTTTCATCAAGTTATCATCAAACTTATCCTTTATTTTTTAACTTGACCTATTTCCTTCAACTTTAACTTAATATCTCATCTTGTAATATCTCCTAGAGATATGATTTCTGCTCACTACAGAGACAAACAAGGAAGGGTACTACTATGACGGTATCTTTCCCCCGTGGTTCTCGTACAACTTGTGCTTCTAAACTTGCGCTCACTATGTCTAAAAAACTATAAAGCGTTCCTTCCCTGCGTATCAACCTCGCTTAACTACATAGAGGCCAGTGTGTTCATTTAGCCTTAGCTTGCGACTTGCACACATATCACAAACTCACACCCACCCAAACTCATATATATAATATATATATATATATATAATATATATATATATATATAATATATATATATATATATATATTAGGATATATATATTATATATAAAAACGGGCTGCAAAAAAACTAATACAGGAAGAGATAAATTTTCTGTATATTCAGATTTTAAAAGCCAATAGTTTTCGGCTAATTCTCTTTTTATAAAGTTATCATTTTAATGATATTTATCAAGAACATTTGAATATTTTTAAAATGGGTCACAGGTCCAACGGTTTGTCATTCGATATATTAAATAGGTTTCTTTAATGTTCTGTTGGTAGGTTGCCAAACTTAAATCATATTATTAACCATGAAATATTCTGTTCAGTGAGGCAGTTCAGATGCATATAGTTTAATTATGTTTATTGATTAGAGAGTCATGATAGTGAAATGAAGATTTCACATTTAATATGCACCTGATAGAGTCAATGGTTTAAATCGAAAATTAAATCAGCTCTGGCATTGAAACGTTAGTTTAAAATTTAAATATATAAATTAACCAGGGCATAAAAAGCAGATATAGTATATATATAATATATATATATATCTATATATATATATATATTATATATATATATACTATAACTATATAAATATATATATATATATAATATATATATATATCATATATATATATATATATATATATATATATATATTATATATCCCACCAGGTACCTGGAGAAACATGTGAAACAAACATACGCCACATGTGTCTTTGTATGTTGCAATTCGAGTTACGTCAATGCTACGAAGTTTTACCCTTGCTTACACGAATTCCACTCGAAATGCGTGGAACAAATGGCTGAAGGTAAGTCTTTTATTCTCCATCCTAGTTCAAAATCTTCTAATTTTCCACCCTAAACGTTAATTTCACTCGATAGGGGTTTAATCCTAGGAATAAACTTTTTAAGTACATACAACTTTAAAATGCTCTCATTAATTATTATTTATATGTTTTTTAATTATTATTATTATACACTAGTGACTATTATAATTATTTATTAAATTATTACTATTTATTAGCTTATTCTTACTATACAAATTTCAGTATCTATAGGTTCTTATATATTTTAATTAAAGCACCGTCGTGGTGCCCCGTAGCACGTAGTTCTAGAAAAAACCTTAACGGTTTGAGTTGTAAACAATTATTAACATACAAATTATAAATACATAGCAGATAGAAATATATATAATATATATATATATATATAATATATTCATAGTATATATATATATATATATACTATATATATATATATATATATTATATATATATATATATATATATTATATATATATATATATTTCAATTTGTTTTAAAGATCTTGCACTGATAATATTCTAATAGATGTTATTTTTATCTTATCCTTAATATTTACTTTTTGAAGTCGGTGGCTAATGCTATGTCCATTGACCATATGACATTATATATATATATATATATATAATATATATATATATATAATATATATATATATATATTATATATATATATCTATATATATATAATATATATAATTTATGTATTGGCCGTTATTGATTACATAATAACAATTTTTTCTTACATTAATTTTTTGCTAAGGCTATTTAAGTTAAGTAGTCGAATTACATTAAATTATTTAAAATTAATTAATTGGTTTTATTATAATTTATATTATTATTATTATATTATTATTATTATTATTATTATTATTATTATTATTATATGCTTCCATGTATTTATTATGTAAAGTGTCTTTGTTTTTAAGTGGTCTTTGCTTCTACTGATTATTATTATTATTATTATTATTATTCATTATTATTATTATTATTATTATTATTATTAATTATGTATTATTATATTATTAGTTTTTAAATATGAAGAATTATTTATTTAGAATCACGGTTTTCCATGCTTTGCTGAAATGTATAGAGCGTTTTTTTAACCTCATTTCTTGAGTCTGACATTCGTGTGTAGTACCCTAAATAGGTTCGGCAGCATTTTGAATTATTATTATTATTATTATTATTATTCATTATTATTATTATTCATTATTATCTATTTTATTATTATATTATTATTATTATTATAAATGAAGTTTTTCAAGTCAACGTGCTTGACCTGTCTTTGTTTTACTTTAGCAATTTTTTATATACATATGAAAAAAAACATTATTTATGTTTTTTTATAGTTTTATAATTTTATATTAACTTATTATTATTATCTATATTATCTAATTATTATTATTATTATTATTATTATTATTATTATTATTATTCTATTATTTTATTATATTCAACTAGTAGTTTATAGTAATTAAATTGGTTAGTTGAAAATCAGACTAATTTGTATAGCTTAAAATCCCTTTTTCTCTTATACAAGCGAACTTCTGATATTAGTTTGCTAATATATATATATAATATATATTATATATATATATATATATATATATATATATATAATATATATATATATTATATATATATATATATATATATATAATATATATATATAATATTATATATATATATATATATTATATATATATATATAATATATATATATATATTATATAATATTATATATATATATATATAATATACTATATATATATATTCATTCTTATTATCTTTCACGATTTCATTTTTGCCTATGTAAATTTCCCAGAATAATTTTTTTAAAATTTCTTCACATCCTTCCGCACCGCCCTCTCCTCTTTCTAACTCCCTCTCAGATAAGTAGGGAGTGGGGGAGGGAAATGGGATATAATTTTTATGTGTGCTTTTTTAATCTATGAGTAAATAGATTTAATTAATTATGGATATGCGT
This sequence comes from Trachelipus rathkii, assembly GCA_015478945.1. NCBI lineage: Eukaryota > Metazoa > Arthropoda > Malacostraca > Isopoda > Trachelipodidae > Trachelipus > Trachelipus rathkii. Next base: position 1,459 of record JABUQX010013161.1, on the reverse strand, counting down.
ATTGTCGGTGGAAGTAATTTTTTTTTTCTTTTTTTGCTCATCCGTAAGTCTTAAATTTTTTTTGCCTCTCTTCTCTCTTTTCCCTCTTACACATCAGTAAATCTTAAATTCCCTCCCTCTCTCTGCCATCCGTAGCTCTAAACTCTCTCTCATTCTCTCTTCTCTCTTCTCTCCTCTCTCTCTCTCTCTCTCTCTCTCTCTCTCATTTACTCATCAGTAAATCTTAAATTCTCCTACACAGTAAATCTAAATTCTCTCTCTCTTCGGTCCTCTCTCTCTCTCTCTCTCTCTCTCTCTCCTCTCCTCTCTCTCCTCTCTCTCTTCTCTCTCTCATCGTTCTTCTCTCTCTCTTCTCTCCTCTCTCCTCTCTCTCTCTCTTCTCTCTCTCTCTCTCTCTCCTCTCTCCTCTCTCATCTCTCTCTCTCATTGAAATAGCAAATTTTTGAAGTTTCATCTTTTCTACTTTATGCAAAAGAATAAAACACTTGTTAAGGTTTTAGTAATGTCGCACTATGGTCTTTAACATTATATATATATATATATATATATATTATTATTATCTATATATATATATATATATTAATATATATATATTATATATATATAATATATAATATATATATATATATATTATATATAATACTATTATATCCGTGTTTTTTTTTGGTGGCTATCTTTTGATTTTTTACTAGAAAAAAAATTTAAAGGACCACGAGGCATCCGCAAAAAAATGAGTTTAAGGGGTGTTGGCCTTTTTTCCTACCCATGTTCCTTTGTTTTTAATTTAATAATTAATAATTGCTATGTCAAAGCAGTAATTTAAATAATAACATACTTTTGAGACGCTCTTCTTTCCTGCTCTATACTTTTGGTATTTTAGAATGGTTAAAATCTGCACAGTTGTACCTTAATGCAATTGGCAGATTTTGTTTTATATCGCGTATATGTAATTTTACAAATATATATTTAATTTAATTTTTTTTTTTTAATAAAATTTATTATAACTATCACTTTTTCTTGTAGCTAATAACTTTTAACTGATTTTTTTCTAAACTGGGCAGCTTATTTTAATTTTCATATTCTCCACTTTTATTTAAAAATTTCCACTACTGCTTCTATTTTACTAAAGTTTCTTATCCTTTTACCTTCTGGAACTATTTATTACTATTTTTATTTTAGATATCCTAACTTTTCCTACTACTGTTCTGTTCATTACAATCTACTATGACTACTACATTATGGTACCATTGTGCAGCAGCATAAACTTTTTTTATATGTTTCTGCAACAGCTGGTACTGTATAGTGGAGGTGCAGTGTTTTTTTTAGATACCATTTTCTTTTCCAAGTGGTGACATGTGTTTGCAGGTGCAGTGTGGTAGGTTTTCCACTGTTAACTCCTCAAGGCTAACCATTGCCTCATGGTCTTGCAATGAGCAAGGAAAGGTGGCGTGCCTTGTGA
>JABUQX010013160.1:0-40000 GCA_015478945.1 Trachelipus rathkii | reverse complement strand
TCCCCAAAAAAAAAGAAGAACATCTCGGGAAAACAGGTTTTCAAGTCACCTGAGTTCGACATCACTGCTTTGAAACCCGATACTTATTAAAATCCACAATAAGAAGGTTGCTAAACCGTATAATATATATATTAATATATATAAATATTATATAATCATATTATATATATTATATACTTATATCATATTATAATATATATATATTATATATATTATAATATATGATATATATATAGTATTATATAATATTATATATAGTATAATATATTTTAATATATATATAATATTATATTATATATAAATATATATATATTATATATTAAATATAATATTATATATATATAATATATATATATATATAATAAATATATATATATATATATATATTATATATATATATCCATAATAGAATACTATCTTTTTTCCTTTCTTCTCACCTGGCTTCATTTATTCCTAAGGGGAATTTGGGGGGTTTAAGGAGTGCTTGGTACAAAGCACTCGGGGAAAAGAAAAAGCAGTAAAGGATGAACATTGACCAACGTTCGAAAATTAAAGGCCAGCCTTACCCGCCCCCTCTGTACCCATAATTAGTGAGAGCTCGTTCACAGACAGAAAATCACCCTAGAGCATCATGGGACCGCGACGTACCCTCCACTAAGGTAAATCGTCAATAGTAAAGGTCACATCCCTGGCCCAGGTGACCCACCAAACCAGGGCCCCATACAAAAAACCCCCGCCATTTTCTCTCCCTATCCACGCCCACCTTTATTTCCTCAGCCTCTTGCCAAACTTCACAAATTTCTCCTCTTTCCCCAAACCATATCGTTCACGCCGAACTCAAATCCCCACTTTTCCTCTTACGGTCTTCCCAAGGCCCGGTCGGTTCCCCAAAGCACCAACTCTCCCCACATACCATCCGCTTAACCAAAAACCCCGAACTTTCATTCAATCCCTTTTCCAACATGACCAAACCATCTCAAATAACTTTCAATTTTATTTCTTCATTTAACCCCTTTCTTCACCACCACACCACCTCTATTTAAGCTTCATTCCCACTTTTATTGAAATTCTCACACCCTAGGGCATGCCCCTTAAGGATTGATCCAATCTTTGAACACATTGAACTTTTAGATCTCATTAACTTCTTTATTCCAAAACCATAGGTCTTCAACTAAACCATACAAAAACACAGGTTAACAACATAACCTTAACCCTAATGTAAACCTTACTAGATCGGCAACTCAAGAACTTAGTCCCTTTACAATTCCCACCCCCAACGGATTTATTGCACCCAGCCACCTTCCTTCCATTTCAGCCAACCCTTTCCTACTACCACTCTTGGCATCTCCAGTTCCCTTCTCTCCAAACAAACAGAACCCTAAATTTAAAACTCAGACACTTGCTTCCAGCTGCTCACCACCTAACATAACTGTCACACTGAGAAGTGCCTTCAACGTCATATAAATAATTATATATATAAGTATATTATATATATTATATTATTATTAATTATATTATAATTATATATATATATTAATAATATATATATAATAAATATATATATATATATATATATATATGATATATTATATATATATTATATATATATAATTTAATATATAATAAATATAAATATTATTATATATAATATATATATATAATTATATATTATATATATATTATATAATATATATTATATATATATATATATATATATATATGATATATATATATATATATTATTATATAGATTATAATAAATATATATATATATATATATTTATTATATTATAGATTATATAATATATAATATGATCATAATAAGGTCTCGGTGGTCAGGGGGGCTGAAATGGTGCGTCTTGGGCCAACGCTTAGGGTCGGGAAGTTCGAGTCTCGTCAAACCGGATTTTGTACTTCGATAGTCACCAGGACGGACCCGAAAAATTGCGTTTGTTAAGGGAGATTTTTTCTGTTAAATTCAATACAGTTTACGGGGGCAAGTGGTATAATAACCACTATTCTCCAATGCCCCTTCAACCTCCACTCAATGCCAAGCCAAAACCAACAAATCCACGACAAAACCTTTTATTAAACAACATCAGGGGACACCTTTTACCATTTCCTATTAGCCTCACCCGCACAGGTTAGTCTGTGAAGTCCAAGAGCCTAGCCATGGCCCACCGATGGCGGGATATCTTGACTTGGTTCAGACTGAGCTGGGTTACTATTCCACCCTAAGTATGTTGCACCCTTTCCACTTTGATGGGGCCCACTGTCGGGGAAAAACACATAAAATAGATACTTTCCCCGAGTCGTGGCTTAAAATAAATAAAAAAAAATGTGTGTTGAATATATATTATAATATATTAAATTATTATATAAATAATATATATATATAATATATATTATTATATTAGATATTATATATAATATATAGATATAAATATATATATATAATATATATAGGAAAGAAATGTTTTTTTCTGGTTACCATATAGGTAGAATAATAAAACTAACACAAGCTTTTTCTAATGTAACAAATTAAAACCTAAATAAACAAAAGAAAATTATGATAAAGTTTGTAAACGATAATTTTCTAGATGGATCGTCTAACATCTTACTAAAAATTTGGAAACTTAACTAACATAATCTCTATGTCGGGAGGCTTCTTCAGGTGATGGATATATTGAAAAAAACTAATTCAAAGTAAATCAAAAAAATTAGAAACTGACTATGAATAAAACACCCACCGCTCCACCCGGGCGAACCGTAACTAAGAGGGTTACCTTCAATTTAACGTTCCGAGGCAGGGGACGGGAGGCCAAGCCCCAAAGAGAAATAGCTGCACATTCTTCCGCCCCGACCAGCCTCGAACCTAATGCCCCCTCGCTTTGTTTGGCGAGGCTCTACCACTGAGCTACCGAGGATTTTTTGTATAAAAATATATAAAACAAAAATATTAAACAATAGATACATACAACACATACATACAAGCATACATACTCGTCGTACCATGTGTATATTATCATTGATTAAATATTATTATTAAAAAAAGCTTAAAAACACTTAAGTATTTCAAACCAACAATTTCCCACTATATTCCCTCTATCCCAAATCATTATAATTTATGAACGTTTTTAATAACTTTTATATAATTTTATGTAGTTATTTATTATTATTATCCATTATAACCCATTATCCAATTATTATCTAAACCATCATTATATTATTATCATTATTTAATTTTTATATTTCAAACACAAAAAAAAAAAAACACGTTTATCACTATTATTAGTCAACCAATCCACGTATAAACTTTTTATCATATCATTGCTTCAAATATTAAATCACTAAATCCACTTTAAATTTCGCACTACTAACTTACTATGCATTTGTTATCACTAATTATATAAAATCATCATATTAATAATTAAATATTTTGCCTTCCAACATTGTGCAAACGCGGGAAGTAAAGGTGGACCAGTTGAGGTGGGTTTACATTCTTTGGACAAAAATCAATTACTTTATTAGAAGAAAAAAAGGCTTTGAAAAGTCAGTTCAAAAGATATATATAATATTATATATTAATATTTAAATATATATATATTATAATATATATATATATATTTATATAGAATATATATATATTATATATATAATTATAATATTATTATATATTATATAATTTAATATATAGTTATAAATATAATATTATTATTATATATATATATTAATAAAATATATTATTATATTAATAATAATATAATAATTAATATATAATATATATAATATATATTATAATATTAATAAATATTAATAGTTTTATATATTATTAATATTTATAATATATATTTTATATATATATAATATATTATATATATATATTAATATATATAATATATCTTATTTGACAGATTTGAATTTAAAATACGTATATTTTTATATTTTTTATTTTTTATTATATTTTTTTTTTTTTTCTTTATATAATATTTTTTACTTGTTTGACTAACTTGCATTAGGTACGTAAAATTTTCTTTATTTTTCAATAGTTTTATTTATTTTAAAGTATATAAATTTTTGTGTGTGATTTTTTTTTTTAAGTGTTTTTTTTAAAATTAAAAAGTGGATAAATTTGTGGATTTTTTTTTTCAATCTTTTAGTGTTTTTTTAGCTTTTTTCTTTTTTTTTCGTTAACGGTTGTTACTTTGATATTAGTTAACAGTTTAATTTATTCTTTTTGTGTGCTTTTATTAAATAGATTTCAGCTGTGATATTTTATTCGAGATCGAATTTGAATCAGTTTATTTTTTATTTCTTATGAATTTAAGTTTAAAATCAAAAAAAAATCACATAATTTTGGATTTTTTTAAATGTGAAATATCAAATTTTTTTTAAATGTTTGACATTATTCAATCTTAGCTTGTTTTTTATAATATTTAAATTTATATATACTTTATATATGTATATATGTATTTATTTTTTATTGATTTTATTTTTTATATTTATTATATTTTTATTTTAATATTGTTTAATTTTCATTTAAGCCATTATAGATTATTTTAATATTTATATTAAAATTTATTGTTGAATAACTAGGCACCTCGCGTCCACTTTTGGGATAATTTTAAAATTAATTATTTATATTATTATTAATATTGAATTTTTTTTTATATATTTATATTATATTTTTTTTATTATTATTATATATTTTATTTTTATATATTTTTATATTTATATAAATTAATAGATATTTTTTGTTATTTATTATTTATATTTGGACTAGCGGTGTTTTTTTTTTTTTTTTTTTGTTTTTTTTTTTTTTTTTTTTTTTTTTCTAGTTTGTGAAAAATATTCTACGGTGAGTGCGTTGTGTGGGTTTTGGGGTTTTTTTTGTTTTTTTTTTTTGTTGTTTTGTGTGTGTGTTGGTTTAGGATTTAAGCGGTTTATTATTGGTTGAAACTCTATCTTTGGGAGGATTATCTTTTTTGATTTAAATGAGAACAGAGAGAAAAAAAAAAAGAGAAGAAGAAAAATTCAATTATTTATTTTAATAGTAACCGAAAGAGATATATGCAAAAGATTAGTTTGTGGGAAAGAAAACCTGTTATTAGAAAAAAAATAGATTAAAAACCTGCTACTAAATTGCACTCTTGTTTCTTAAATTTTACATTTAACACAATTTAGAACAGACTGATTTGATAAAGAGTACGGAATCTGTTATCCTAGCTAATTTTCTAATATCTTGAATGCATTATATTTATTGCTATTCAGTGTTTTCAGAATGTCGAGGGTCATTAAATCTATAATTTAATTCTTACAATTGCTGTGACAAAGGTTTTTATTTTAATATATTTATATACCTATCAGTTTAATCCTCTTTTAATTATTTTTTAACATTCAGCTCTTGTTACAAAAAAACCATTATTCGTTCGCTGGTTAATCTTTTGCTTACTATGAGATATTCCACTAACTTGATATTTATCACAAAGATTAAGCAGCGGAAAAAAAAAGTGATTCAAATGAACACTGAGTGTGTTGTGATCTTCAGTATTTGCTGTAAGGTTGTTTCAGAGATGTTAATTCTGACAAAGTGTGTTTTAATAGAAAGTATTTTCAATGTATTAGTTTTTTAGGTTCCAAAAATACACATCCTTAAAAAGGATTTTCTGGTATTAAATTGCATTTGTACAAACAGTCTTAATTCACTGTGTTTTCTTAATAAAAAGATAACTAACTCGTACTATCTTCTAACATATATAGTAACGCTTTTTCTTAAATTTTCACATACAATTTAGATACTCTTAAAAAGTTCACGATTATTTTATCCTTATATTTCTAAACTATTTGAAAATTATATTTTTGTATATATAGTAAATTTATACTTAATCTTGTATTTATTTTTATATAACTATTAATGATATATATATATATTATATTTATATAGTTATATTATTATTTATTCTAAGCAGATTTGAAGATAAAAATAATTGATGTTATCATATTTAAAATGCTATATTCAGAAAGTTACAGGAAAGTGTAATTATTATTTTGATTATTATATTATAGTTATCTTTTATAGGTTATTACAAATATATTGATATGTTGTGTGGTTGGCAGGGTTTCCACCCGTGTTTTTCTCGTAGAGTTGAGAGGGTTACTCAATGGTATTATCTTATACATATGATAGTCAGGTTTTTTTTATGATTTAATTTAATTCAATTAATTTGTTAAACTATAAATCCAATTAATAAATTTTTTTTAATAGTTTATGATAGCTTATGTTTAAGTATTATAAAAAATTTTTACTATCTTATTATATTATAGTATACTAGCTTTTTTCTATATAACTGTTCAAACATTCAAATTAGATTTATGTATACTCTAAAAGTTACTCAATTTATTTTACCTAAATTTATTCTAAACTATTTTGAAATTATTTTATTGAGTTAAATTATGACTTAAATATTGGTTATGGAGAATGAATATTATGTACTCAACTCTGGGAAGAAAGATAGTATTCAGGAGAGCTATTTGGATAAAAGACATTTTAAATAGTGTTATCATTGCTATTATTATTAATATATGAAGAATATGAAGAATAAGCAGAACAAAAATATGAAATTAGATGTGTGTGATAGTTTCTATATGTAGGGTTTATAAATTGTGTTAAATGAGAATAAATATGTATTATTTTTCAAAATATTACTGGATTAGATTGGCAACATTATATCGTAATACAAAAATATTTCAGAGGAATTTTCTTAAAAAATTTAAGTGCATCCCACTCGTGCTCTAAGTAAAAAATTCTTCAAGAGAATGAGAGGAATTATGACTTGCATTTTCTACTATTTTTGAATCATTTTTTCACTAAGCAACTTCTTTTGGCGTAATTTTAGACTAGTTATGGTTGTTTCGAATTTTTCAATCAAAGTGATTTGGTATATTATGTTTGGTTTAATTTGTCGTGTGAAAATTGAGTTTTTAAGGTATTCGCATTTTGAAAAAATAATGTTTTCATTGAAATCAATTTCCAAAACCACAGAAAAGAGACTTTTTATTAAGTGTGTTTTGTAGTTGTGTGGAAGTCTTAAAATTGACGTTTGTTAATGAGATGATTCAATATGAATGTTTCTTGGTAATATGGAGGAGATAATATGACGTTAACTGTGAGTTTTCGAAACCTGTTTTAAATAAAATATGTATGTTTGAAGTTTGCAGAACGAAACAAATTAGACGCTTTTTCTTAAAGGAATTATTTCCATAGACATGAATTAGTAGGAAACAACTTCTTTAAAGTACATTTTTCCATAATTGTCAAACAATTTTGAAATTATTTTAATTTAATCTTAATTGAGTTGTTTTAACGAAGGGATTTTGGGTAGAATTCTCCTTATTATGAAAGAGAAGAGAAATGAATCTAATACCACTACTTCATACATATTTCTTTCATTTCAAAATCATTGATTTTTGAAAGTCTAGAAAGTGATTGATAGCAAGCTTAGATAATATATATTGAAGCATGGACTGTAAGCAATTGAATTTATTTTTTAATTTGAAATTTCTTTGAATTTTTATTTTCGATTTTGTTTAAATTTAAGGATTGAAGGGTTATTTTAAACCATTATAATTATTTCAATTTAGTGTGATAATTTAATTGAAGAGCAAACTCAAAAAAACTCTCTCTTCATAATAAAAAAACATCAAAGATTAATTGAATATACCTCTGCATGGAAAGTAAATTAAACATACTTGGTTTCTTTAGAGAATTTTATATAAGCATGCATTACAATCAAAATTATCTAAGATAAGAACTCTATTTTTAAAGTGTTTTATGTACCTGATTTTTTCTCTATTATATGGTGTGCAACAAATTATGACTTAAAAGTAGTTGGTAATTTGGGGTTAATATCACCGGTATTCTTTAGTGAACAATTGAGTATGGTAACTATGTTGTTTTATGATACACTTTGCTTGCTCTAATTACTTTCGGTTGTTCATATATGATTTCTTGGGTTACAATATATATATATAAGTATAAGCATATTTGTAAATAAGACAAATTAAATGTAGTTATTAATTCAATATGATAAATTGTACTGAATATTCTAAAAAAGCATAGTTAAAATGAGAATATATGATTAATATTATTATAATAATAATTATATTTTATATATAGTATATATAAAAGTTTACTTATTTAATAATTATGTACGTTTATTTTATTATTATGATAAATTTTCTAAATCATTTGTATATCATTTATAGTATAACTAAGATTCATTTAAGTTCTTAGTAAAAAACCTTAGTATATTTAATAAAAAAATTTAATTATATACTTTAAAAATTATAATTATTTTTATATATGTTTTATTTTAATATATTGCACATTACTAAAATTATTATAAACTGCTTCATAAACGTACTGATTCTTTTCCAATTTTATTACAACATTTGTATAAATTTTAATATTGATTTTATTACTGGTTGAAATCTCTGTTTAGGAAACTGCAAGATTATATATGAAAGAGGCGCCACTTTCATTGAATCAGCGGGAGCACAGATTCATGTTCAAGCTATTGAAAATAAAATATAACTTCAGGTTAAAATAGCATTATATGTACTAGTCAGAGTTTTCCTCTTATATTATCGAGGAAATGTCTATGTTCAAAGAACAAGCCCAAAAGAGAGGTGGGAGATAATATATTTAATATAGGGTGTTTAATGGCGACATGACCAGTGTACTAAATACTTAAAAATTTACGTTATATTATATTTAAATGATATTGCAAGTGTTTCATTAATATTTTGAAGGTATATAATCTATAGTGAATACCATGAAATCATACCTTACATTAAGTTTGTTGAAAACAACGCTGGTTTTTATCATAAAAAAATGTACCAAAGTTATAAAAAGCGTATTTCCACCCTAACCACAACCAGCCCCCCTGATGGATAAAACAACTTTTTCTACCGGGTCCGGGGAGGGCGGAGAAATTGGCTGTATTCTAGCGTTATAATTTCTTCACCGACCCCAGGTCTATACACATTACTTTTACAACTGATCGTTTCCATCAAGAAAGTACTCGATTTTTACATACTACAAGACTTATCCAGTGATTCTCTTAAATTGGATTTAGTATTAATACTAATCAATTGAGTGAGTTGTTTTAACTGAATAGCGAATTCTATCTTACTTTATGTTTCACCCATCTGTTCAATTTATTCATAAACCATGTTACATAATGAATAAAATTAATATCCGGAGTTTGTCCTTGTTTCTATATATGCAATATTCAAATAAGTCGCGAATACGAAAGGAGTTGTCTGTTATTAAATAGAGATATGAAGGATCAGTCTTAAGAATTATACAAGTAAATGAAATCCGTTAAATGACAGTATTAGAAATATGAATGAATGCATTTTAGTTTATTAACAATAATATTACCTATTTATTATATAAGTCATTTTAATGTAGATATACACATGTTATATAGATGAAAAAGAAATATAAGATTACACTATATACGCCCTATCATGATTACTGCGCCGATACTTGGTTAAGCATAACATTTTACAACAAAGATTTTTAACCAAAGTATTAAGATAGAACTCTCTCTCAAAAACGATAACTTTCAGGGATACGATTATTTCTCACTCAAAATTATAGTTCCTTAAGCATTCTTTTGAGACTAATGATACTTTATGTTACATCTATAAGTATTAGTTAGTCATATTTCTTTAAACGAAAATTCTTTTATTTTGCAAAGTATTCTATCTGTAAAAATAAATAGTAAATTAAAAATGCCTGTGTTTCAAAAGTAAAAACAAGCTATCGCAGAAAATAATTTATTGCATAAATTGTTATTTTGATTATAATCATATTTTTAAAGGGATAAAGTAATTAGGATTCATCTTACAAAATATACGTTTTTTTTAATGTACTCGAGCTGATAGCGTAAAATTATATTTATTGTTTCCATTGTATTTATTATATACCAACAGTGGGCGTAGATTCGGCAGGGATTTTGTCCCGATTTTGTCGGAGAAGCGCTAACGGGTTTGATGTTAATTAAAAAAAATTTATATATTAAGCTTCTTATTACTCGTGCCTTTTTATTTAATTTAAAATATTATTTCAATCTATTTGTGTCAATTAGATATATTACTAGCACTATCTTTATAGTACTGAAATTTTATCTATAGAAGAAATATGAGAAGATACCACGAAAACTAATTTGAAATATATATCTTTTCTAGTATAAAATATCTATATATATAAAATGTACGTTTTTTTAACTATCTATAGTCAAATAATATGTAGTGAGAAATTATTTTATTGAGGGCATCTGTCAAAATGTTGCTGTGTTTTGTAAATATTTCTGAAATCTGCTCGGTAGATGTTAAAAAGAGTCAAAAGCTGAAAGGGTTGGAGGATTGATAGATTTTCAAATCAGTGGGTACCACCTTTGTTGTGTGTCCTCTGGTAGGAATTGTGACGAGTTTTTTAATTTCAATATTTGTATTTTTAATCACGCTATTGCAGCAGCCAAATGTATTTCGTAATACCACAATACGGAAAGGGTTCAGCCGGGAGAATTTAATGTCCAGGAAAGGAATCCGCTGAATAATATTATAAATAGAGTTCGTGACCCCTGTTTTAAAAATAAAAAAATTTAACTAGTTATCTATAAAAAGCGCTATATTATCTTGAAAAAATTGATACAACAATTACAAATATATAAACACACTCATTTTAAAACAACTATCTCTGATCTTTTTATTGCTTGTCAAGATTTATCTTTATTGAATGTTATTTATTAATATTTGTTAGGATTATATTCTAATAAATTTTGTAGAATTTTACTACAGTTTCCTTAACTCTCCGGTTATTCGTTTCTCAGTCTATATTTAGAAAAACATATTTTATATACAGTATTATGTATCTTAGCTTACTGAAACCCTTAAAAGTCGTCTTCGTCAGTTCCAAATTAGACAATTGCCTATATGTTCTCACTAAAAGCAAAAATTGTATAAATTTGGACACCCTCTTCCTAAATCGGCCATTTTTGTAGGTTGATCTATATTAACGTTTTATTTAATACTAAAGAATAATCTAGAAGAATTTTGTATTTTATTTAATGCTATTGACCAACTTCGGCAGGAAATTAATTTCATTATTTTTTGTATGTTTTTTAAATTTATAAAAAATTTTTAACTTCTAAAAAGTTTATAGTTAAATCTGACTTTATATTATTAAATATTACACTTATTATAGTTAATTAAATTATTATTATCTAAACATGTGAATATTAGCTATAATTTTATAATTGGACAATACTTTTTTTTATTATTTCTTATATATATATTATAATTATATTTCTAAGTATTTTATTACATATCTTATATATATAATTATTATTAGTTAAGATAATGAGTGATTAGTATTTGTGTTAACCGGATGTTAGTATTTTCGTAGTGTTGTGTATTTGGTGTGGCTGTAAAACTAGCATTCTTCTCCTCTTTGTAAGCAATTAACAAATGTGAGAGTGCTTTGTTGCTTGTTTTGCATTGGTGTTCTAACAGCCTATGCCACAATTAGAAATTTCCCGATATATAATTCAAGATGCAAAAACAAAAGCTGATGTAATGGACTATAATACATCTACTTTACTAATTAATAGTCAATTTAGTGAGCTGTTCTTTAATATATTGCATACGATACTTTTCATTTTTCCCTTAAGTGTTATCTGTTAGTAATGAGATTCCTTTGATATTTTTATAGAATTTCATATTTTGCAATAATTTATAGCACTAATCACTTTTTATAAATTAGGTTTATATAGGCGCCCTCAACTCCATACTGATTCAAGTGTGTGGAACAGGAATTTCATTGACTGTAGATCGATATACGTTGGCTATTAATAATTTCTATAACTTACGATAATTCCGTGGCGTACATTTCCATTAAATATCCCATATATAAAAATTTAATATGATCTTGATAAACTTACGGGTTTTCTTCTAGTTTTTGAATGTTCGATTTTGAAATCGGAGTGGTAATCTATGTTTCACTCAAAATATCGCACAAGAGTTTTTTTTGGATAACCCACAAACCTTTAACCTTATGTTTCCACCACAAGTCCTCTCGACTTTTGTTCCTCATGATCATGTTTGGAATATGCTTAGCTTTTCTCATAAGACTATGTGAAATAGGATGAATCAGTTAACACAAAATATTGTTATAGGTTGATACTCTGTCTATAAATATATTCTGCTTTTTTAATTAATCTTATATGATCAATTCCAAAAATCTTAGTCCCCACTATTGTGTTATTGCCTATCTTAATGATACCAAATATAGTTATTTCATTTGTCGCAAGTGTTTTCTTATAAAAAATTTTAAGTAACTTAACTTTCATGCTTTCTTCTTAATTTCTTGTCCAATCTGGATTACATGTTTTGAACTCCGCTTTTAAAGTTCGCTAGTATTTTTAACTCAAATATCGAGACTCATTTGCAATTTGGATATTTGAGAACCCTCTTGAAAATGGACTTTGTACTCGGAAAGGGCCCGGAGCGTGCTTTCGGTTAGCTGTTTCATTAGTGCATTTAAATCAATGTTGATTTAAATTGAACGTGTTTAGTTTACTCAGTTGTAGAATGGCCTAGTTTTCCAAAAAGAACACTTATGTAACAAATGTGATCTGGTGCACTTAACTAATTAAAATAGTTTCTTTTTATTTCTCTTCCAAAATCCATGGCTTCACATGCTTTTACTGTGTGAGGTATATCAAAATATAAAAGCCTTTTCTTATACTAATTTCCCAGAATTTTTTTCCTTTTCCCCGGTTCTTCATTCCTGCACTTAACGCATAAAAATATACCTTGTTTCCTTTCTCTGAAAATTTTTTTACTAAAATTTTTAATTTATTTAAAGTTACTTTCGTTTACCCTCAAGAAAGGGTATGGGTGCAGTAGTCGGAATAGTAGATATATATATTTTGGTTTGTGGTGGAGGTGGTAGAGGTGGGAGGAACCAGGACTGGATTCTGGATATTTGGTTAAAACTCTTTAAAAATTGTAGTTACAATAAATCTTTCATAGAGGGGCTTTTTCCGATATTTTAAACATTTCTCTCAACCCAAACTTTCTGTTAGAGACATACCTTTTCTTTTTGTCCCGATCTTATTATTAACCATGCTCTTGGGATGGTGTCATTTATGATATGCCAATCATTACAATTCATGCTGCGCATTTGATGCGGGAGGAAGAACATCTGATTATTCAATCTTGTCTTTAAATTTTCTGTTTATTATTCATTAACTTATTAAAATTTAATTACTTAAGTTTAAAAAAATTTAATTAAAAAATATTAATGAAAATGAATTTATAGTTACTATCAATCTTGTGACATTTTCCTTTAACTAACAGTAAGAATTTATTACCTTTTACTAAAGTTTTCTACAAACAAAAAGTGATGTGAAACGATACACACTCTGTGACCCCTGTGCTTGTCCAAAATTTAGATATATAATGTAAATTTTGTTATATATGGGAGAATTCTCAACTCTCAATATAATAAAGAAAGAATTTCAAATTTCATTCAATCAGTAAATGAGAAAGTTATGCTCAGAACAGAAGTGGCAGATGAACAGCAAAAAGTAGATCATTTACCTCCATGTCAAATAAATCTGATGTTCTAGTTTTCAGAGAACAACTGGCCTTATTTGGTGAAAATTGACAACAAAAACTAATATCTCTTCAAAAATATATAATTGATCACATGAAAACAGAAGGACATAAAACTACTATAAAACTACACTATGAAGATAAATTAAAGGACACTGGAAATATGTTATTTAAGTCATTGTTTCAGGGAAAGATCACTACCACATAATTTTCCGCACATCATATACAGTGGAAAAAGGAAATTATGATCTTCAATAAATTTTAATCTGAAATAAATTTGTAGGAACTGAATGAAATTGATTTGGGACGTGTACTTCATTCAAATATGCCTGTATTTTAACATTGTGAATAGAGCAAAAATGAATACAACATATAATCAATGAGTAAATAAATTTTCATTGGCAATATTTTAATTGCTGAATTAATTGGCTTTATTAAACCCAAAATCAATTTTAATAGCATATTTCTTTATTCGAGTCGTTGAAGTAAATTTGAGTTTAATACATTTCATGATATTTCCCTTTATCTAAAAACACATAAACCTATATACCGAGTTAATTTTTTATAATTCAATTATTGAAGGGCTTGGATATTGATGCTCATATTTAGTAAATAATTATATAAAAACTCAATTCCTCATAATTATTAACAGTTCGAAGATATATACTCCTAATACTTATCGATATTCTGTATATTGGCTTAAAATAAATTCACTTTCAATTTACCCTTTCTACGTTCACTTACATTAATATCATTATCTATAGCTTATCTCGCTACTTATGTTACTCCTTAAACTAATGAAACAAGATGATTCATCATAGCTATTCTTTTGATCCTACCTAGCTAATATCTCACCGAAAACTATAGCTTTTAATATTCTCTAATTAACCAAATAATAACTAGAGCTTTATCCATTATCATAGTTTTAGAGGGATATATCAATGTACAACAAAACTGAAATTGTTGGGTTCCTCTCTATAGGTGACTGATTATTTTACGTTGGGAGGAATAGCCATATCATTGATCCGTATATTCTTAAACTGATACCTGGTAGAACAATACTCTAGAGATTAAATTTATAAACTAACGTATAACTAACATTACTGGATAGTCTAATACAACCTAGACATTACTTGAGAGACAGCTATACATTGACTCATAGTATATATGTTTTCCACATAAATAATATTACCTCTCATTATATACTATACTCTACTAATATAATTATTTTCATCTTATACTTTTAAATCCAACTATTCTTTGAGTAAATCTAGAGCCAATATAAAGTACGCTTATTATACTATTATCACTTATATAATTTTATTAACTTATCTGTATCTCATCTCACATTCACTGGTCACCCTAAATGCGGTTTTTCTTAGGCACTTGGAATTAACTGGGTTCAAACATCAGTCATGCTAATCCATCGTACCTCGCAATTTCGATCGACCCGGTGCAATTGCGTTGCTTCTAAGCACGCGTAACTATGAATTGAAGATGACTGCTTAGAGACTACTTAAACGACGCTTCAGATTCTGTGGACCTTATGAAAAAGTGGGAACTGTAATTGTTTACAATCTATATCCACTTCATCTACAGGAATGACCTGGGTGGGTTAGGTTGAAGGGCGATGTGCCAATATGAGCAGGAAACCGATGTTAATATCTTCTTGTGAGACGTTAGAAATCTTAGTATATTAATCGCTAACGAACAAACGAATCACTGGATGTAACAGAGTACAACCCTATATTCATACCTCTCTTATCGTAGCTCAAGTATTCCTGCCTCGCCTCCAGTGGCTATATATCCAGTTAATTATCGGTAGTCGAGAATATAATTTCTCTGTCTCCTCGGCTTATCACTTTTCGTACCGAAATTTGCATTCAAGCGCTAGAAATCCGTTTGCAAACAGGGATAAGTTGATGAGACCACTCTTCGACAACGCAAAGCCGGACATTTCATTTAAAGCGAACAATGCGCTTACTCGTCCGCAACTTTACCCTCCTTGAGGTTCTCCCTACTCGACAAAAAAACACGCTCTCTGGCCTCTCCTTAGAGACGCTTGCCCACACAGATAAGGCAATCTCTACAAGGAAACGAACTCGCTGTAGAAAAATCATCAGTGGTCTATTTCCTCTCCTCTTAACTTAGTGGCAGCTCATCTTGAATGATTATTCTCGGTTGTTCCTCAATTCCGAGACTATCGTGGGAGTGTTTAACATTCCAGCCCATCTGATGAGACAAGCGCCCCAGGCTCATGTGGGTCTCTCTTTTGGCCCCCAACAACTAGTATTCTATTCCTTACTCTCCTCATATTCAACCCTGGACGAGTTCTGGTATCCTCTTCCTCCTCTCAGTGTGTCCTATGCCTTTTACCTGTCTTATTCCATTTGAAATCTCGCTGATGGTAGAGCATTAGGCTCCATGAATATATCCTAGGAACGTCTAAACACGCAAGCTGACGGTTTAGTGGCCCGATGCATTCCTCTCTGCGCCACGCCAGTTCACCGCCAGCTATTATTGCCGAGCCTTACCTTCTCGATTCATGCCTCTACCCCAACATTCTTCATCTCTCTCATACTGCCATATTCCTTATACTTTTGACTCAATCTCATATTTGGCTCGTCTTTACCCAGCCGTTCGAGCTGAATATATTGCCCAGCACACTCACACGGCATACTATAGCACTTCTGAGCATACACTATACCGATAACGTACGTTTCATGCCAGATAATTCTCTCTGTGGAAGAAGTTCAATTTACCACCTTCGCACATGGATGGAACCATCTCCAACGTATTTCATCTTATCTCCATTTCCATACCAGATTGTACCTCTAAATACGGGGCATCAGCACACATGCCTGGGCCACAAAACATGTATAACTACCTATACATTTTACCGTGATCAGTTGACGCGAATTTTAGTTAACTTTTCTTCTCCACACCTATCACACGACCCCCTAAAGAGATTGTCCATATTCTGAAAGCAATACCTTCTTTAGCCTTCCAGATTCCTATACCATCTTCATTCCCACGAACGATCTACTAATCTGCAAAGTTTCATTAAGTCGCATGGACACGGGTAGGCAACATATCTCTACCTCATTTATATATAATATTATAGTAACTAGATAGTATATCAGTATATGTCTTATCACGTATACTCCATACTTTTATATATCTATTTTATTAGTATAACGCTAATATATATATATATTTATATTGATTTATATTTTGATTGAAAACTATATATAGTAACTACTATAATATAATAGATATAACTGTTCTTTATATACGACTCATAATATTATTAAGATATATATAACAATAACACTATGTAATATTCTCTACATACATCATTCTTATTAGCCCTAATTAACATTATCTATATATATAATATATATATATATATATATATATAAATAGAAATATATATATAATATTCATGTATATCATATATATATATTATATAATTATATTAGAGTGATATATATACTATATAGTAATTATAATATATTAGTAATTATAATATATTAATATATTATATATAATTTATTTTATATGAATATAACCAATATTATTTAAAATTCAGTCGATTCGGAGTCCGAGGTAGGCAGTCGGAGTCGGGGTCGGAGTCGAGTCGGAGTCGGAGTCGGCGAGTCGAAAGTCGGTAATTTTTGCAGAAGGAGTGGCAGATCGGAGTCGGAGCAGGAGGTCGGATCTTAAGTAATTCAAATAAATAGAGTGAGTCGAGAAGCGGAGTCGGTAAGTCGGTTAATCTCTCTTCCCCACTGAGGGTGGTAAGATCGGCAGTCGGAGTCAAGAAAATTTTTTGAACTCGAGCTCACCTACCTGACCTGATTTAGGCCAGCGAGCAAGGGAGGAAATAACCAAAATAAGAACTTAGGTAATAAGTATAGAGCACTTGAACTCAATTAATGAAGGATTATTACTCAGCTCAAGATATAACTCACTTCAGACAGGAGGACCGACTATGTCACTAATAGCGATACACTATAATTTTACACTGCTATACTATAAAAGTCTCATATCCTCAGAAAGCTCCTTTTTTTTTTAAATATCTAAAGGCAATGACTAAATTTAGAGGCTTATACCGGACTTCCAAATGTTTAATCATATTCTATAAGAGCCATCAAATCCTCCCAGAGTTAGCTAATTCAAATGTATAACGTTCTCTTCCTTCTATTCGCTGTAAACAGGTCTGCCAGTCTAATTACAGCTTTAACACTTAGATCCTACAAACTGTAGGAGTAGATATGCTACAACTATATTTGCTTCATCCTAGAATCTTACAACTTTCCCTATCCTGAATTGGAGGCTCTTTTGCAATCCTAAAAAGGTTTAAACTAGACACAGTTTAATTTTATCGATAACATTATAGATATAATAGTCGTTATTTATGCTTATTTTATGTTTTTATAATTGTTTGTTTTTTTATTTATATAGCTAGTTGTACATCCAACATCCTAACCCAGTGCATTATCATATATAGGTCCCTTATGAGACGATTAGAGGCGAGGCTGTACTGTTAATAGTGTTTAGAGGTATGTAGTACGCGGTGCACGTAATAGGGAGGAGCCTTAGTTGCAGGAGGCGGTGTGCGACCAACCTCTGACTTCCGTATTCATCCACAACCAAACTATTAGCGTAACCTAAACTACGACGAGTATAGATGAGTACGTATATACACAGGCGTTCGACAGCTTTAACGTGAGAGATATAAAGATACAAATGGCAGAGCTCGTGAAAAATAACACAGAAGATGGAAGAGAGATTACCACAGAACAGGAGGTTCGAGGAGGATATATAAATAGTAGGATACTAAAGACCGACCTATACATATATACTATACGCTAACGCCTAGTATAGTAAGGCAAACAAGGACCTAGCAGTGAGATAATATATCACAATTGATGAAAACATATATACTAGGTATATACCTAATTTACAACAGTAGTTTATAAGCGCACTATGTTCGACTACATGCCACTCTATCTCTTGTGTGCTGTATTTATTATCATTATTCTCATAACGATGAGACGCGTTCTTTATCTTGTGAATGTTTAGCGGTTGCGAGTTAGTGAGTTATCACTGCTCCTCATATCTGTAAGCATCTCTGCACTATGGCGTAACTTTTCTATTAGATCTCAGGAGATAATGCACCATCTATTTTTGTATGCACTTTGACATAGAGATATGATTTATGTGATGTGTCACTGTGAATTAACTTGTAATTAAGTGACATGAATATAGCTATAGTTATATCACTGAAGTGTAGTTTATATCTTTTATTGACCCCTCTATAGAGATATGTAACTGTAGTACCCTTACTTAATTTTCATCCAACTTCTACGTTATTTATATATTTTATTATTTAATTGTATTATTCCAATTATATTATTTTACCCGGGTTAGATTATATACCACCCTTATTCATTATTTTATTATATTCTATTATTTTTGTATTCTATTTATTAGTTTATCTTGATGTTGATAGTGTATATACTATTCTTAGTTACTCATTCTTAATTATTTAAATTATTTTATTTAACTTTATTTATCTATTTATTATTTATCATTTTATTATTTCTTAATCATATTGTCTGAAGTGAGTTAGGATACAATATTTTTACATTTTGTCTACATGAAGTATTTTCTAAATCGACAATTTAATACCGCACTATGGTATTATTGTATTACTATGGTAATACTATGGATTATTTATTTCTCTAAAACTTTCTAGCTTTTAATATCGAACTCATCTCAAACTTTTAGTCTAGATAGGTCGGCTTCTGAATTATATTAATCTTATTTATTAATTATTATTTATCTATTCGTTATTATTATTCATAATTATTATTGCATTATTATTACTATTATTATTATTATTATTATTATTATTATTAATATTATTAATATTATTAATATTATTATTATTATTATTTATTTTATTAGTTATTAATTATTATTAATATTCATTTTTTTCTATTATTATTATTATTACTTATTAATTATTATTAATTTTATATTATTATTATTGCTTATTATATATAGTAATAAGTGGATGTTTGGTATATATTAATATAATATAAGGCACGCCTATATATATATATATACAGATATACTTAATGATATATATAATATATATATATATATATATACTAGTATAATAATATTATACTATTATAATATTGAACTGGAACAAGTATGAGTATATATATATTTAGTATAATAGTCTATACATATATTACCGACTAAACGCCCACCAGGCTCACAGGGCAGAACTATCTAAGGGGAGCGCACGATTAAACGTCCGAGCAGGAGTGTGAGCAAAGTCAGGCGAGAAAAGCCTCTCACATTCTCCAACCTACCAGTTGTTGCGCAAATCCTGAGACCCTCACTTTTGGTTTGGTCGCGTGCTCTAACACTCTGTTTAGGTTAGCGCTCAAGGAGCTATTGTTCCGGCGTCTTCTATTCGTAATATTATTCAGATCTAACAAGCATTTTGCAGTTCTTTAATAAAATGTCACATTCAGGCTCAATCTAGTCTGATTCCAATAGACTAACTCCCCCCTGGTGCTCGAATAGAGACCGTTTTCCTGCTTTCTTCGTGCTGGTATCAAACTAGGTCCACATTCGACAACGTACCGATCTCTATATATATAAGAATAATGATAGTCGTATCGTATATTATATTATATATATATTAAAATGAGAGTAATAGGTGATTAGTAATAATTATTAATTAGTAATTATTATTAATTTTTAGATATAGTATTTATATATATTTTTATATTAATAAATTAGTAATATATACATTATATAAAAATTATAGAATATATTAATTATACTTATATATATAATTTATTGATTATATATATTTAAACTAAATAATATGAGAAGAATATATATTATGTATCTAGTAATAATATCTATGAATTACTATATATATTGGATATATCATATATATTTACATATATATATATATATAATATAAATATATAATATATATATATATATATATAATACTATAATATATATTATATATACTATATATTTATTATATATATATTAATATATATATATATATATTTATATATGTTATATATATATATATATATATATATATATATAGTATATATTAATTTCTATGTTATATATAGAAACAATGATATATTATATTGGTATATAATAAATCACTTTCTATATATATTATGTAAATATATTATAAATAATCATACTAATAAATATATATATAGGTGTTAATCGTATGATATTAGGTATATTTATATATATATAAATATATATATAGTTATTTAGTTATATATATATCTATATAATATATACATATATATATATATATAATATATATAATATAGGTTCTATAGTGAAATATAAGTATATATATTATATATATATATACTATATAATTATATCTATCAAATATATATATAATATATAAATCTACTCAGTGTTATATTGTTTTGAGTACATTTTATCTTTTTGTCACTGTATAACTGGTTTTTTACTAATTTAATTGCTTATTGTTTTTTTCCTTTGCCTTACCTAATGCTTTATATATCTTTTTGCATGATTTATGGATGCATGGACGCACATCTATATATATTTATCTACATATTATATATATATATTATATAAATTATATATATAATATATATACTATATATATATATATATATATAATATAGGTATATATATATATAATATATTATTGTATATTATATATACTATCTATAATATATATATAATATATATATATATATATAATATATCTATATATTATATATTATATATTATTATTAATATACTATTTAATATATATATATATATATATTATATATATAATTTTATATATGTTATATATATATAGTATATATATATATATTATATATATTATTATATAGTATATATTATATATATTTATATATACTTATATTATATAATATAGTATAATATATATAATATTATATATATATATAGTATATAGTATATATTATATAGTTATAATTAGATATATATATATATACTATTTATATAGTTTTTTTATATTTCTTTATTCCAAACATTTATATAACATATCCAAACCATTTTAATATATATATAATTATATTTATTATAATATATATATATATATATATATATTATATTTATATATATTATATATCTATATTATTATATATTACTATATATATTTATATATATATATATATATATATATATAAATATATATATATAATATATAATATATAGTATTATTAGTAGTTAATATATAGTAGTATTAGTATATTAATATAATATATGATATAATATTATATAACTATATATATACTATATATAAACTTTATATAATTATGACTATAATATATTATAATTAATATATAAGTATTATATATATTATATTAATATAATTAGTATATATATATTATATAATATATTATATACATATATATACGTAAATATATATATATATATATATATATTTTATATATAATATATATTATAATATATAAATATATATATTATATTATTATATATAATATATTATATATATATATATATATATAATATATGTAATATATATATATATATATTATTATTATATTTATATATATATATATATATATATATATATATAATATATATTATATATATACATATATATATATATACTATATAGTAATATATATTATATATTTATTATATCTATATACGTATATAATATATATATATTATAATATATATATATATATATATATATATATAATATATATATTGTATATATAATATATATTATAATCATTGGACGGCCAGCCATAAATCACATGACCAGATGCCAAGCGCGAAAGGAGGAAGTCATGCTAAGGGGCCTCAGCTATAATAATATCTGCAAATATATGAATAGATCTTAATTAAATTCTTCACATAATAATTGTCTGGTCGTATATATATTAGTTAGTAAGAACTTTGATACTTTGCAGTTACTTATTAACTAAGGCCTCTAACTTGGATATCAATATAGCTATATATATATATATTATATATATATATATTATATATATATATTATATATATTAATATATATAATAATATATATATATTATCTCTCAATATTGTATATAGTTATTCAGTTTTTCTTAAAGCCGGAAAAAAACCCCTAATTTTTTTTTTTTTTGGCGCCCAGCACCCACCTATGAGAGTGAAGGGAGTCGATACTCTCCGTCCTGGTACGAGGAACGTCACAGAGGTGGGGATAGACGCTCTCAAAACGTCTTAATGAGAGGTTGGAAACCCGATTGTTAAAGACCAGACCTTCGGAGTTTTCTTCTCTTCTCGCTTTCTCTCTCTCTCCTCTCTCTCTCCTCTCATCTCTCCATCTCTCTCTCTTCTCTCTATATAGTATATATATATATATTATATATATAATATATATTATATATATATATATATATGATATATATATTATATTATATGGGTGGGTGATTCTTACTGGGGCCAATGCTCCTTTGGTGCGTGCCCCTGGGTTAGAGGAGCAACCAACTCAAGCCAGGCATTGCCACATGGACACATGCAACTGTTGGACGAGATTTGTAACAATATAAAACATGTTAAAGGAGACCTTTTCACTAACTTCAATCCTCCTTCAAAAAGAGTGAGCACCACAAGCGAGATGATTAATATTAGACGTAGTTCATTCCATTGTATGAAGATGTTGGTGCATATTAGGATGCTTAAGTCTAACAACTGCTTAAATTTAATGTTGGAAGTAGAATAAGAAGAATGTGGTTCTAATAATATTCCTATTCGCATTCCCCGAATAGAAATAAATATATTTGTCTTCATATTCTCGATATAAAAATTCATATTCGCTCCACCTAATATATATATATAATATATATATATATAGTATAATATATATATATATATATGTAAATATACTATATATATATATATATTATATATATATAGATATATATATATATACATATGATATATAATAGTAATATATATATATTAATATATATAATATATTAATAAATTATAATAAAAATTAATAATTAAAAAATAAATTAATTATACTATATATAGCTATATATATATGTTATATATATATATATATTATATATTATATATATATATATTTAATTTATATATTATATACTATAGTATTAATAATATATATATATATATTATTATATACTATCATATATATATACTAAATTGGCTATGTCTTGGGCATTCCTTTAACTGACATAGATTTGTATGCCTCCGGCCTTACCCACAGAGTATCCCCTTACACTGCTACATGTCACATTCCCCAAAAGAGGGACATTATAGTTTCATTAAAAGAGTGAACCAACATAGCCGAGATGATATCTTAGACGTAGTTTCCATTTCCACTTTATAAGATTTGTGCAATAAATAGGATAGTTAATCTAAAAACTCTAATATTTGTTGAAGATAGTAATAAGAGATGGGTTTAATAATATTCCTATTCGCATTCCCGAATAGAAAAAATATATTTTGTATTCATATTCTCGATATAAAAATTCAAGTTTCGTTCCCCTAATATATATATTATATATATCATAAATATATTATATATATATATATATACTGCTGACCTTATAATATATATATAACATATATATATACTAATATATATAATATATACTATAATATAATTATATAAATTATATATATAATATATATATAATATATATAATATATATATTCATGCTGTACGTCATAGTAACCGTTTTATTCGAAAATGCATTCCATCCTTTTAATTAGATTCCATCATTTTAATTAGATTCAAAATAACGCTCATAAACGTTTTATTTGAAATCAAATCGATAGAACAAGTCGCTTATGAACAAATATTTCCCGCCTTCTTCCTGCCCGTAAATGCGACGCATAAGAATTCCTGTATGGCCTTGTAATGCCTGCAGTGGAGGGTTGACTCATTTGCAAGCCTGCAAAGGCGTCTCAGTTGCTTCTTGCTTGGTAAACTGTGAGATTGATTGTGAACGCTGTGTGAGTAAAATGGGTCTATTAACGCCTTCTACTTTCAATATATAATATATATAAATATAAATATATATTATAAATATATATTATTATATATATTATATATATATATAATTATATATATATATATATATATTATATATATAAATTATATATACTATATATATTTTATATATATAATATATATATAATATTTTTATATATATATTAAATATTCTTTGTGTGCCTGTTTCATTTACTTGAAAAAATAAATAAATTATGGTGAATATATTGGACTTCTGCACCCTATATATATATATATATATATATATATATAATATAATATATATATATATATATATATATATATAAAAATATATATATTATATATATTATTATTATAATATATATATATATATATATATTACATACCTAAAGAATATAGTTGTATATTTATAATTATATTATGCCGGTATGTTTCTAATTGTAATCTTACAGAAATATAAAAAACTTATATTTAATTGAAGGAATCAATTTCGCAGCTGAAGCGAAGATAAAGCGTTGGTAATTATGGCATTTATTAATGACCTTTAGAGGTACGTGTAAAGTATTATTATTCTTTTATGTTGTATAACTAATATGTATCCTTCTAATAAAAAATTGTGTAGTAATTAATCAAAGCATCGAAACATGAAGTATGATAAAATTATATAATTAGATGTAATAAAATATTAATTACTATGTCATTCAAATATTATTTAAATGTTTAAATGTTGAAGGCTGCTAACCTTCCAACCATATATATATATATATATTACAACAACTATGTACTAATTAACAATTATTAACACCTTTATTAATTTTATCAGTTATGTTTTATTATGTATTTTTCTTATCAGAGATTTAACATTTTTTAGGTGTTTGGTTTGTGTTTGTCTATTGGATTTTTTGTGTCTTTAAAAGTCCCCTATTGGGCGAAATAAATGTTTGCTAGAAGATTTACTTCAATGCCCTTCTAGCCATAAGTAGTAATAAGAGGTCAAGAAATTACTATAGATTGGCTCTACTTGCGTCGGATTCCGAACCGTACTTTTGAGACGAACAATTCAGATGACCATGTCCGTGCCCGTGGCCCGCAGCTATTTTGCTCATCCAGACACCTGCCTATACGGTCAATACTCTATTGCCTTATATAAGCATTTATTAAATCAAAATTTGGATTATATCAACTCAAAAATAACTTTTAATTATATTTATATATATCATATATATAATAATAACTATAATAGGGCTTATAATATATAATACCTATCATATATATATATATATATATATTCTATATAATTATATATATATATATATATATATTATATATATATATATTAGTATGATGTAATACTTTTAAACTAGTTAGTTAGTTAGTCAGGGACTTAGAAAATAATAAACCCGGTTGGCCAACCCATACTTTTTAAAAAAAAATTTACGATTTTTTTTTATAATAGTTTTATAAATTTAATCATTATTTTTAATATTTATATTCTATCTATTTTGCATCGTGGCGTAACGAGAAATGATTCATGGGGTCCATTCCGTTCTCATTATTCCTTTTAATGGCGATTTTCATTTAATAACAAGAATTTCTTACATAAAAAAGAATTTTTTTAATTTGAATTATTATAGTTATCATTATTATTATTATTATCATACTTTGCATAGTCAGAAGGTTGAAAGGGATGATCAAGGTCCTCCTTCCATCGTTATTTAACCATACTATATAGAAGAAATTTGCAAAGTTTTGGAAAAATATTTTCCACACTAATTAACATAGTAATTAATAATAATTAATGCTATTTCCATTTTAAATAAAATTTTAAATTTTTATAATAAATGCTCATATTACTTGTAAAACAAAGCTACCTTTAATGTTAGGAAATTTGAATTGGGGGAACCGAGGAGAATAATAACTATTATCTATATTCTTCATCCCTCCCTTCAATTCTTTTTCTCTTTTTTCTTTAACTTGGCAACAGCGTTGAAAAAGTGCAGAAGTCAAAAAGAGAAGAAAATCAGGAGGGAATTCTAACCATTGACTCACGGCAAATTGTTCGTTTGTCGGAGTTTTGAACGAGAAGTGTTTATACATAATCGAGATCGGTTCCGAGAGGAATCGAAATTGGCCTAACCGACTGAAGCGTTGCGTATGCGATGAACTAAACATTTCGTTCAAATTCTACGCCAAATCGTTACACGTACTTAGAGCCAGATTGGAAACCAGAAAAATCCTTGAAACTGAAATCTTTTTCTTCTTTCTCTTTCTTTTGAAGCTATTTCAAACCCACCTTTGATATATATATTATTATATATATATATATATATATATTATATATATATTATTATAATATAAATTATATATATAGTATATAATATATATATATATTTATCTATATGATATTATATATATATATAGTCTACTTTTATTTGTGTGTTTACTGACATGCAATTGATGACATTTTTTTATTGGGAAACCTATCTACGGGGGGGTTAGAATTAAGTGATAAATAATTTTAATCATATATATATATACTATATATATATAATATATATCTTAATATATATTCATATATATTATATATATATAATAATATTTAGAGGGGGCAAGTGCCCCCCCTGCTTAATCATATATATATATATATATATATATATATATATATTTATATGTACCCTAGTGAGGGTAACCCAAAAGTATAAATAACCCCTATATCGTCCGAATCAGGTTCTCCTGAGGAAGACATCATTCCCAAAAGCTAATTAAAATTAAGATAGTCCTAAAAACTTATATATAATATATATATTTAATTCTGTTTATCTTCTATTCATAATTTCATTACTCCTATCTATTATATAATATATAATAAAAGATATATACTCTAATATATATATCTATATATATACTGTATATCTACGAAGTGGCAAATTATTTCGAAAAATTACGAAGTTTTCTGTTTAGAAACACCTAGTCTTGGTGCTTCTAAAACATCCGCAAGTAGTAAAAAGAATATCTGAGTAGTAGTGTGGTAGCCATACGAGAAAACAAAATGGTGGATTTTACCATTTTAATTGGTTGGGTTTTGTGTTTGCTGTTTCTCGTACTCTCTTATTTGGTTCGATGGGCGTGGGCCACAAAGGTGACCCCGAACGCCAACGGAGGGGCCAAGGGAGGGGGAGCATGAGGAAGATGAGAAGCCTTCGACCACGATGGAGCAAGGTTAATAGATGGCCACGAAAACCGAAGGAGACGAGGGTGAAGAACTCGATTTGAATAAAATGAAACTGCGAAAGGTCATGGGCTGGGACAGAGCAAAGTTATGGGGGGGCACAAGGCCGGACGCCCCACTACAAAAGGGGGGCATAGAAACTCCCACAGGAACCCTCTCCTATTTCAGATCCTCTGTTCCGAGCACCAGCGAACCTCAAAGAGCGCATTTTTTAGCCTAAACGCCCCAAGACCTCCGAGAGAGGAACCAACCCAAGTGAGACCTCACCATATATGCAAAAAACGGTTGCGTTGGACACACAATGAATCTACAGCTAAGCCTGCTACTGTGACAGCTAACTGTTCAAAGAAAATTCTGAGAAATTGGGGTGGATTCGAAACTCATAGCCTCAATGAAAGCAAGTGGGAAGGTGCGGCAGAAATACCGAACACCTCCCCATGGGGACCTGACGGCCCCTCAACGATGGCAGAACCAAGCACATAGGATCGGTCCAACCCCTGCTGGGCCGCTAACGCCGCTCAAGAACAAAGCAAAGCGTCCTGCAAGGAGGACGTTAATGGGAGGAATCAAACAACGTAAGTGCCCAGACATTACAAACACACCACTCAAATTATGGTTTTTTACCACGGGGACGATGCCCCAACCTCTCTATTATACAGGCATGCACCTGGCAACTACACCATGCCTAACCAGTTTCATCCTTACCCTGGGATGCATTGGCAAGGTACCCCTTTGATGGCCTCCAACCAATTGAGCACCCTTTACAACTATCTGTTTAACACCGCTTTCCCAACGACTTCCCGAAAACATTGGAAATTATTTGGCCAGCATATAAGACAAGGAAATGGAAAGGAATCTATCTCCGAGACTTCATCATTCTTTGAAATGAAAACTAGATGCTTTAGGGCCAGTTAACTGAAAGTCAATAAGACTGGCAGTTTTGCAAGTCGGCATATCCATTCCGATCAGAAACAGCAGAGGCTAGAAAGTACGTATTAGGAATAACTCTTCTCAAAATATTACCAGATTAGAAGACTTTCTCGCCAGTTAAACGATTTTTCTACCACAACCGGAGATTAAGAAACCGGTTTTCGACTGTTAATGTTGGACCTTTTTTAGAAATATAGAAGGGAGAGAGATTCAATTTTTACTGACTTCGTGTTAGACTAAAAGATCGACTAACGAAGTATCAGAGCCGCCTCCACGATCTGGATGATAAAAGCACAATATTCAAACTCTGAGCATATAATGCAGTTAGTTTTAAAGTATCATTCAAACTAAAATGAAAGAAGAGATGGGAGAGAGAAATTACGAGAAAGATCTTATGGTTTGCTACAGAGTGAGCTTGAAATGAATTGATCGAACAAGTTATTTCAAATTTCAAATGGCGCTTTCAATAAAAGATGAGAATAGAAGGCCCAAATGAGGTCCGCACCAACTAGGGTGTTCCTGGCCTCGCCAAGATTAAAACGATGACTAGCAGTTGCCTTCGATGACATGTTAAATGACGTAAAAAGCAAAATCAGGAAACGTATGATGGGCCAAGGTATGAGGAGAAGGAAAAGGAATGTAGCGAATTTAAGAAAAAAGGTAAAAAAAACAGACATGTGCAACAACCAAGAAAAAGAAGAGGAAGAGAAAGAAGGTTGCTGCACAGGGAAGGAAAAGCATGAAGAGTAAGAAGGCAAAGAAACGAAAGAAGCCTAAAAGGAAGACCAAGACTCAGAAACATAAGATTCAACGGGGCATATTTAAATAGGTGTAAATAATTTAAATAATAAACCTTTAAGGCTCATGATATCCTCATTCCAAACCCTACATACATATATATATATATATATATATTTTTTGTGCTATAAAATATATAATGTAATATTATATATATATATATATATATATATATATATATAATATATATATATATAATAATATATATATATCTATATATATATATAATATATATAATATATATATAGTATATATATATATATATAATATATCATTTATATATAATATATACATACTATATAAAATATATATATATATATAAATATATATATATATATATATATATATATATTATATATATATATTACTATATATAATATATATATATAAAATACTATATATATATATATATATATATATATTATTATTGTCTTATTTCAAAAAATGTGCGTGAAGCTTTCTTTGGTAATAAAACTAAAATCTTTCCTTACAAAATCTAAAAATCATAAATCTAGTCAAAAAAATATTTAAAATTTAAAAATAATAATTAATATAATAATTAAAAATAATTAATAAAAATAATAATAATAATAAAATAATTTAAAATTAATTAAAAAATAAATAATAAAAATAATAAAAATAATAATAATAAATAATAATAATAATAAAATAATAATAATAATAAAATATAATTTTTTTCACTCTAATAATAATTGAATAATAATAATAATATATTAATATATATAATATAATAATAATAAATAATAATAAATAATCATAAAATAATAATAATGATAATAAAAATAATATATCATAATAATAATAATAAATAATAATAATAATAATTATAATAATAATAATAAAATAATTAATAAAATAAATAATAATAAAATAATAAAAATAATAATGAAGAATATAAAAATAATAATAATAATAAAAAAATAAAATAAAATAATTAAAATAAAATAAAATATTAAATAAAATGATAAAAAAATATTTAAAATATTTATTAAAATAAAATAAAATATTAAAACACTTAAAAATATCATAATAAAATCCATAAAAAATAATAAAGATAAAAGAAAGAAATAATAATAATAAAAATATAATAATAATAAATATAATAATAATAATAAATAATAATAAATAAATAATAATATAATAATAATAATAATAATATAATAATAATAATAATAATATAATAATATTATAATAATAATTATAAAATAATAATAATAATAATAATAATAATATATAATAATATATAAAATAAAAAATACTACAAAATTAATAATAATAATAATATAATAATAATAAATATATATTAATAATAATAATAATAATAATTATAATAATAAAAATAATAATAATAATAATAATAATGATAAATATAGATAAATAATAATAATAATAACTAATAATATTAATCATAGGAAAATGTTTGGATATAATATCAGGTCATGAGTTATAATGTTATGTTATAATAATATAATAATAATAATAAATAATATAATATATAATAATAATAATAATAATATATAATAATAATAATATATAATAATAATAATAATGAATAAAATTAGAATAATATATAAAATAATAATAAATAATAATAATAATAATATAAGAATAATAATAATAATAATTAATAATAATAACGAATAAATAATAATAAAATAATAATATAGATAATATAATAATATAAAAATCTAATAAATAAAATAATAAAACAAAATGATAAAATAATAATTAAATAAATTTCAATATAATAATAAAATATAATAGAATAAAATAACTAATACTAATAATAAATAATAATAAAGTAATAATAAAATAAATAATAAATTAAAATAATAATAAAATAATAATAAAATAATAATAATAATAATAATAATAATAATAATAATAATATAATAATAATAATAATAATAATAATAATAATATAATAATAATAATAATAATAATAATAATAATAATAATAATAATAATAATAATAATAATAATAATAATAATAATAATAATAATAATAATAATAATAATAATAATAATAATAATAATAATAATAATAATAATAATAATAATAATAATAATAATAATAACTCTAATCCCGTCAATTTCCCGGATTCACTTTGATCAACTTGTAAAATTTTCGTATCATTTGGCAACATCTTTGAAAAATTGCGGGATTTGATATAATTCGGTTGTTCTTTTTGCGTGATCTGGCAACGTTTCTGTTAAAATGACGTTTTAATGTTATTATTCCGGCTTGCCAGAAAAAAAGTAACAAATGTTTGTGGCTAGCATTCGGAAGTTTTGTAAATAAAAGATCTTTTAATTTAGTGTTCAAGTGTTTTATTTTTTAAAAAATTATATTTCTCAGCCTGCTAGTGCTAGGTTTTATTTTTAAAAAACTTAGAATATTTCTCGCCATGTTTAGTTAAATATTTAGATCATTTTCGTTAAATTCAGCC
The DNA here is from genome assembly GCA_015478945.1 of Trachelipus rathkii. NCBI lineage: Eukaryota > Metazoa > Arthropoda > Malacostraca > Isopoda > Trachelipodidae > Trachelipus > Trachelipus rathkii. Next base: position 7,788 of record JABUQX010013160.1, on the reverse strand, counting down.
TACAATACTGATTCTCATTTTAACATTTCGGTCTGGCATTTGGTCAGCAACTTTTTAAATTTGTAAATTTATTTTATGGCTCTGCATCATTAAATATTACAAGTTATTTGCAGTGTTTTCGTAGGCAATAAGTTCGAGTTATATTGCTTGATTCAGGAATAACATATTATTCAAAGAGTTAAGCTTTAGTTAGACAAATTTGGCCCAGCATTACAAATAGTTAGGCCCACATTATCTTGCTACTATCTCTACAGTGTCTACAGCTCTCCTCTCTCTCTCTCCTCTCTCTCTCTCTTCTTCTTTCTTCTCTTCTCTATATATAATATGTATATAATATATATATATAATATATATATATATATATATATAGTATATATATATATTATATATATATATATATAGTATATATTATATATTTATATATATATATATATAATGGTAAAAGGTATAGGTATAGCACAGGACCACATATTCTAAAAAAATCCAAAGTCCATAATCATATTTATATATATATTATATATATATAATATATATATATATATAGTATATATATATATATAATATATATATATATATATATATTATATATTATAGATAATCTCTTTTAAAAGGAAGTTAACTGGTATATTTCGAATGAACTAAATGTAATCAATTTTTTTTTTATTTCAAGGCAATAGTGCGTCAAGGTTGCCAAATAATTTTTTTTTATTTGAACTAAAGGAAACCCATATTTAAATCCGCAAAGATCGGAAAGAGCGGGTCTCTCTGCTCAGCGGGTGACCACGGCAGGGAAACTTTGTCCACCTCTCTGTCCCTTCGTCGGCTCGAACCCTTTTAATAAAAAATTAAAAAAATAATTTAAAAAATTAATATAAATTAATAATGATAAAAAAGTAACTTGTGATAACTCTCGCGATCTTTCTATTGGATTTTTAGCTAACACGTGACACTGCAGAGCCGCACGAGCAGAGTTCTGCGATTTTCTATATCATGTCTCTTTATGTAACTTCTTTAAAGGACAAAGTGCACTTAAAAATTTTAAAAAAAATTATAAAAATTTAATATATATATTAACATAGATAAAAAAGCAACTTGTGGTAACTTTTGCGATCTTTCAATTGGAGTTTTAGCTAACGACGTACACTGCAGGGGCTGACAAGCAAAGTTCTGGCATTTTCGATATCATGTCCTCTTTATGTAACTTCCCTATTAAAGGAAATGTGCATAAAAAAAAAAATTAAAAAAAAAATTAAAAAAAAATTAATATATAAGTACAATTGTGCAACTACAACTTGTGGTAATTTTGCCTGATCTTCTATTGGAGTTTTAGGTAACACGTCACACTGCAGAGCTGCACAGCAGAGTTCTGCGATTTTCGATATAATGTCACTTTATGTAACTTCCTTTTAAAAGACAAGTGCAAAAAAATAAAAAAATTAAATTAATATATAGATAATTCACCATAAAAGCAAACTGGTTGGTAACTCACGCGAATCTTTTCTATTGGAGTTTTTAAGCTAACTACGTATACTGCAGAGGCTGCAAAGCAGAGTTCTGCGATTTTTCGATATCATGTCTCCATGTAACTTCCTTTAAAGGACAATGCATATATATATATTATATATAGTATGATATATATATAATATATTATAGTATATATATTATATATATATATATATATATAGGCTCAGGCCGGGGTGACCGGGCCCACCTCTTTTAGAGGGGTGATTCAGTCCACCTAAAAAAATTAATAAGATAAAAAAAAAATAAAAATTTTTTCACTCATTTAAATAGCCACGCTGTAGTAGCTACTACAAGTTTATTTAGATCGATCATTAATTCTAGAGAGTTTTTTATATTTTTTAAAAAATATAATTAAATTGGGTAAAAATGCTCTTCAATAGAATTTCACTTTTAAAAATGTGAGTTTTTTTAACTTTGTTATAGAAATGAAAAATTGTGGATGGATTTAATTATTTTTTCAGTGTATATACACTCGAGTATGTTAACTTTAAACTGGCAAAGTAAATTTTGTTCCAAACATACTAGTGGCTAAATCACGGGGGCCTAACTTGGTCCGATTCACACCCACCGTAAAATTGATGATGGGGTGAATCGGACCACATTGTTTTTCGTATTTACGTATTATTATTATTGACATTTTATTACGGTATAATTAATTTAAATATAATAATATTTATATATATAATGAAAATTAAAATAAAAATGAAATTTATTAAAAAATACGAATTCAAAAAGTGTTAATTTTTGAGCGGAGAGGGGTGAATTCGGACACTTATTTTATTATTTTATGTATCGCTATTGACATTTTTATTACTTATTACTAATTTTAAGATGATAAACAATTATTATAAGTAAAAATTAAAAATATAAATTAAATTTAATATAAAGAGGAATTAAACAGATGGTCCGATTTCACCCCCATCATGGTGGTTCGATTCACCCCCAGGTCAGGCGAATGAGCTTTATTTACTTTAATAAAATATATTTATAGAATTAACATTTTTTTTTGTTGTGCTTATACCTACTATATGGCTCTTGAAATTTAGAAAAAAAATTTCAGAAAGTGTAAATTTTAGGGGAAAGTCGGGTGACTGATCTTATACCTAAAAAGTGGTCCAAGTCACACACGCCCCCAACGCTTTATATATATATATATATATATATTATATATATATAATATAAGTATATGATATATATATATATATATATTTATATACAGTATTTATATACATGAATCCAAGTCAATATATTCTAAATAATTATATTATATATAGCGTCGGGCAGGGTGACCGGGCCCACCTCTTTTAGAGGGGTGATTCCAGTCCAGTCTAAATAAAGATAAAAAAAGAAAATAAATAAAAAAAATGTTTTTTCACTCCATTTAACTAGCCCACGCTGTAGTAGCTAACTACAAGTTTTATTTAGATCATCATTAATTCTAGGAGTTTTTATATTTTTAAAAATGTAATAATTAGGGTACAAATGTTTCCGTTTGTCTCAAAAGAATTTCACTTTTTAAAAATGTGAGTTTTTTTTAAATGGTATTCAAAAATGAAAAATTGTGGATTGGTTTTAATTATTTTTTTTTCAGTGTATTCACTGGTGTTTGTTAGATTTTAAACTGGCAAAAAGTATATTTTTTGTTCGCAACAGTATTAGTGAGCTAAATCACTGGGGCCTAACTTGGTCTGAATTCACCCCACCGAAAAATTGATGGATGGGTGTGAATCGGACCACCATTGTTTTTCGTTATTTTAAGTATTGTGAATGAAATTTTTTTACATTTAAAATACATAGTTATACAAAATTCTTTAATGAAAATTAAAAATAACTCATGTAATTATATAAAAAATTATCGAATTCCAAAAAGTGTTCATTTTTGAGCGGAGAGGGGTTAATCGGACCACCTTATTTATTATTTTTAGTATTATTATTGACATTTTTTATTACTTATTTTTTTATATGATAAACAATTATATAAGTAAAAATTAAAAATATAAAATTGATTATATTAAAAGAGGAATTTTAATACAGATGGTCCGATCACAACTCATATGGTCGCGATTCAGACCCCCCTCCAGGTCAGGCTGAATTGAGCTTTATTTAAACTTTTAAAAAATAATTATTATTAGAATTACATTTTTTTTTGTGTGTGCTTATGACCTACTATATGGCCTTAAATTTTAGAAAAAAAATCCAAAAAGTGCATTAGGGGAAAGTCGGGAGACGAACTTATACTTAAAGTGGTCCAAGTCACCCACCAATCGCTAATATATAATATATATATATATTATAATATAATTATATATATATATAGTATATAAATAGTAGTTATATATATATATATATATATATATATATTATATTTATATATATATATAGTTATATTATATATATATACTATTATATATATATATATATATATATAATATATATTATATATATTATCAAAAATAATTTAATCAACTCTTTAGGAGGGGTGATTCGGTCCACTAAATAAAATAAAAAATTTTTTCACTCATTTAATAGCCACGCTGTAGTAGCTACTACAAGTTTTATTTAGAATCCTCATTAATTTCCTATGAGAGTTTTAATATTTTAAAAATATAATAAATTAGGTTACAAAATGACAAATGTGAGTTTTTTTAACTTTGTTATAAATGAAAAATTGTGGATGATTTTAATTATTTGTTCAGTGGTATACATTCGAGTGTTTATGCTTTAACTGGCAAGTAAATTTTCTGTTCCAACAGTAATTAGTAGGCTAAATCAAAGGGCCCTACTTGGTCTGATTCAACCCTGCCTGTAAAAATTGATGAGGGGTGAGGATCGGGACATCCCATGGTGTTTTTCGTATTTTACGTATAATTATTGATATTTTTATTACGTATAATTAAATATAATAAGGTTACTTATATAAGTGAAAATAAAATAAAAATGAAATTTATAAAAAAATATGATTCCAAAAAGTGTCAACTTTTTTGAGCCGGAGAGGGGTGAAATCGACCTACCGTATTTTATTATTGTTAAGTATCGCTTATTGACAATTTTTATATTACTATCTAAATTTTTAATGATGATTACAATTAGTAAAGTAAAAAATTAAAGATATAAAAATTGATTTATATATAAAAGAGGAATTTAAACAGATGGTCCGATCACCCCTCAATGGTGTTCGATTCACCCTCTCCAAGGTCAGGCTAATGACTTTTAAACTGTATAAAACTATTATTATTTAGAATTAATTTTTTTTGTGTGTCTTTAGTAACCTATCTATAAGTGGCCTTGATATTTAGAATATAAAAAATTCCCAGATAAGTGCATTAGGGAACAGTCGGGAGAAGATCCTTATTCGTAAAGTGGTCAAGTCACCGCCCATACTGCTATAGTTATATAATTATATATATATTATATACTATATATATAATAAATTATTATATATATGATATATATATATATAGTATATATATAATAGTATATTAATATATAAATATATATATATTAATTATTATAATATATTATATATAATAATATATATGCGTCAGGCGGGTGACCGGGCCACCTCTTTAGAGGGGTGAGTCAGTCACTCTAAATAAAATATTTAATAAATAAAAAAAATAAATAAAAAATTTTTTTTTCACTCATTTAATAGCCACGCTGTAGTAGCTACTACAAGTTTTATTTATAGATTATCTTTAATTCTAGGTAGTTTTTATATTTTTAAAAAATATAATAAATTAATGTATAAAATGTCCTTAAATAATCATTTCATGATCGTAAAAAATTGTAGTTTTTTTTAAAATTTTGTTATAAAATGAAAAATTGGGGATGGATTTTAATTATTTGTTCAGTGTATACACTCGAGTATATGTTAACTTAAACTGGCTTAAAGTAAATTTTTGTTCCATACAGTGCATAGTGGTTAAAAATCACGGGCCTAACTTGGTCTGATTCAACCCACCGTAAAATATATTTTTGATGATTGGGGTTGAAATCGGACCTACCATTGTTTTTCCCGTATTTTGACTATTATTTATTGACATTCTTCTTACGTATAATTAAATATAATAATTAGTTTCTTAATGAATAAAATTAAAATAAAGGAATGAAATTTATATAAAATACGAATCCAAAAAGTGTCATTTTGAGCGGAGAGAGGTGAATTGGACCACCTTATTTTTTATTATTTTATGTATCGCTATTGACATTTTTATTACTTATTACTAAATTTAATATGATAAACAATATTATAAGTAAAAATTAAAATATAAAATGATTTATATGTAAAAGAAGAATTTAAACAGATGGTCCGATTTCAACACCCTCAAGAATGGTTCGATTTTTCACCCTCAAGGTCAGCTGATGAAGCTTTATTTTTAAACTTTAATAAAACTATATTATTAGATATTACATTATTTTTTGTGTTGGCTTTATTACCTTACTATTATGGCCTTAAAATTTTAGAAAAAAATTCAAAAAGTGCATTAGGGGAAAGTGTTGTGAGACGAAACTTTATACCAAAGTGGTCCAAGTACTCGTTCCAGGCGCTCAACGCTATATTTTGGTATATATATAATTATATATTAAATTAGTAAGTATATATAATTTATTATATTGATATGAGTTAATATATATATATATATAATATATAATATTTTATATATTTATATATAATAGTATTATTATACTATATTTATATTAGATTATATATATAGCACAGGCGGGGTGACCGTGCCCCACCTCTTTTAGAAGGGTGATTCGGTCCGCTCTAAATAAAATAAAAAATTTTTTCACTCATTTAATAGCCACGCTGGTAGTAGCTACTGACAAGTTTTAATTAGCATCCTCATAAATTCTAAGAGAGTTTTAGTATTTTTAAAAATATAATATAATTAGCGGTATCAAAATGCCTAATGGAGTTTTTTTTAAGCTTTGTTTATATAAAATGAATTGTGGTAATGGAATTTTAATTATTTTTCAGTTTGTATACACTCGAGTATTGTTAGCTTTTAACGTGGCAATATAAAATTTGTTCCAAACATTGATTAGTGGCTAGAATAAATCAAAGGGCCCTACTGGTCTGATCACCCTGTTCTTTGCTCCCGTATAAAATTGTGAATGAGGTTGTTGGATTCGGACCTTACCATGTGTTTTTCGTAATTTAACGTATTATTCTTTGCATTTTTAATTACGTATAATGTAAAATAATAATAGTTACTTTATAATAAGTGAAATTAAAAATAAAAAATGAAATTTATATAAAAAAATACAATTCCAAAAATGTCAATTTTTGAGCGGAGAGGGGTGAATTGGACCACCTTATTTTATTATTTTTATGTATTCTATAATTGACATTCTTATTACTTATTACTTATTACTTAATTTTATTAATGATAAACAATTATTATAAGTAAATAAATTAAAATATAAAATTGATTTATATGTTAAAGAGGAATTTAAACAGATGTTCCGATTCACCCCTCAATGGTGGTCCGATTCACCCCTCCAAGGTCAGGCTGAATGAGCTTTATTTTTCCGGCTATTGGTATTGGCTCCCAAAGGGTATTGGCATTGGTCAAAATGTGTCAATACTGTTCAGTCCTTATGTGTAAAAAAAAAAAAAAAAATTACAATATGCATAGTTTTTACTTTATGATGGAAGTTTATAATATAAATAATAGGTTCCTTTTTCATACATAATATCTTTAAATAGGAAGTATGGTTATTGGTATTTGCTGAAATTCCATTATTGGTATAGGTACTGCAGTAGCATCAAATGAGTTTGGTATTGGACAATGATTCCAGTTCCTGGCACAGTCTCTAATATAATAATATATATATATATATATAATATATATCATATATATATAATATAGATTATATATATATATTATATATATATTATATATATATATATATTATATATAATATTATTATATAGATATATATAATATATAAAACTAACAAATAAATGTTTTTCAGCATATATTAATTTTTTAAAAGTTAAACTATTAAATTAATAATACCTCAGATGCAATGGACACTTGCACAATTATCTTTGATGAGAAGACCAGTAGTGTCAATATTTATGGCTATGTTGAAAATACTCATGGAATTAATAATAAAAGTAAGTAATTTTTTTTAAGTTAGAAGATAAAAATCTGAATTCTAGTGATTATAACTACCTATATGGCTTTGCAGCTTTTTTTATTATTATTTCTCTGTTCTGATGATTTAAATAAGTATAAGGGCATTTAATGTCAA